>JBBMOJ010000496.1:0-28695 GCA_038090695.1 Sclerotinia spermophila | reverse complement strand
GGCGCTATGACCATGTGCACCATAAGGACTCTTTATCATATGAAATGTTAGATAGGGAATTAGGTTAGATGGGTGATTGTATATCAGAGAGTTTGGTTCTTCCCTTATTGGCAATTACTAGCTAGCTAGTCCATATCTCAACCGCCCGACTCAAAAGAATAGAATAGGCGATAGATATGATGACATGACTTGTACTCGTAGGCTTTCGGAATAATATATGTAGTACAGTATGTGGGATTCCATTCAGGTAGCTGCAGTAAAAAGGAAAATCTCCGTCATGTCATGGTAAATGGTATCAATCTGGTAGAGTAGGGTTAAACCAGGGCTGATGATGGCGGCGCGGGGAGTAGTGAGTGGTTCGGGGATCAAGGTTGTTTGTTTGGTAACTTTTATGGTAAACTCTAAGAGTCAGATAACTACGTACAGTAGCTGATAATTTTGACGATAATGTACGCCGGAGAATAGGACTGGTATGATCTGCACACCCTTCTAATCGGTAAATTCTACGATAAAATTTGTAAAATAAAATAAAAGATTTGTGGAGTCGGCTCGATTTGCGAGGATTGAGAACGTTTGGAGTTGATAAAATTGATGGGCTTTGTCTCCAATATAAGTGGACCTTTGGCGGGCGATGGGCATAGGCAAACAGGGGGGTCCTGGAGTTTGATGAATACGATGTCTAAGGAGAAAGAGTCGAGTCGTCGTAAGGTTGAAGGGTTTCTTCGAATAGATTTTGCTGATCCGATCCACAGATTTCATCCATAACAATCAATTATACAATCCATCAGGCGAATGAAATTGATGTTGCAATGATGCTGCAGGAAAATTTAATACATATGAAGGAGTGATTATATGAAAGGAGATTGGAGGCTCCTGTTGGCTCATTATTCGGGTATAAATTTGTGTAAAAGAAAAGGAAAGCGATGATGATTTGATTGATCCTGTTTTCGGAATCGTATGTGATATGAAATTTATTTGGCGTAATTGAGTATCTCCCGAGATTTTGATGCTAGGCTGTACTTTTTAGTAGACATTATCCCATTAAAAAAAATGCTTGAGGCTGTGTCTATAATTCACGTGTTATTGGAATGAAGCAACAGTCATCGGTTGGTTCAAAAAGTCTACAAACTCGGAATTTATCGATCGCATGGTCGAAAGAGGTCAGTCATGTCGAAAGGGTTCTCGAGATGATTTCGGGCCCAGTGAAGATTCGTATTTGTGGGTTCCGATTTGATGGATCTTGAAATGCGAGGTGGTGGAGTTCGGGGTATTAGCAGCCCCTTAAAATATGTATGTATATGTATGTATATGTATTCTGGAGGCTTGTGCATAGCGAAATGTTATTTTTAAGTTGGAGAATTGAGAAATTGGAAGATATTAATGTCTAAATAAGATACTGGTAGTGATTCGACTTTTTCCATTCTCCCTTATATAAATGCAGTTTTTGTAGAGAGTGCTTGATGAATGAGTGAAGTACATAGTGATGTGACGGTGAGTGCATAATAACAACAAATCTTTCTCACATGCCTCGAAAGGTATATGTAGGCAGGAGGAAGTAGGAAGGATTCATAAAGCGAGGAGATTGTGTTATGGTGGCTGAATGTGTCCTGGCGGCACGGCATTGACGATACCGATTCAAAAGTAATCGAACTCGAGTATTGGTGAAGGATTCTCTTTGTGCAACAGGCGAAAGAAACCAGGGGTAAGAAATCTTTGGGAGAGGCGTCATGCAAGAAGATAGAAGAGGAATAGAAGTTCTGTCTCCTCGGCCTATCGAGTCCTGCATACTCTACACATGCCCCTTCATCCTTCATCATTAGTGTCACAGTAACGAACAGAAGAGACATGATGATAGAAGAGAAAGGGAAGAGAAGAGGGGCAGATATGATGGATGTGTGGTTCTGAAACGGGGTTGGAGGGTGAAAGAAGACATTCGGAATATATTTAAAAGTAAGTGTGTTCGGGCCACCTTTACCATATAATTACCAATATAATTTAATTACCCAAAAGAAGAACTCGGGATGAAATGATGAGGAGAAGTGATTCTTTTTTAAGAGTACGGAGCACAAATCCCACCTTTCAACTGACTGACTGACTGACTGACTGACTGCATCAATCTCAACTCGTAATATTAATAATAAGTAAGGAGTAACTTAACAGGTTCCATACCAAGTAAAATACATGCATGCTATGAGTTATGGTACTACATGATCATTGACAATCAATCAGGTAGGTACAGTAGGCACGTAGGTAGTAGATATAAGAGTGAAAAAGTATAAAGTTAAGGTTAGGTTTTAGTCTGTACAAAATAACAAACCAAAGAATAAAGTTTTATAGATCTTCACGGTCCGACACATCCATCCTTAATTAGTGAAAACAGGAATAAAAACAGGTTCTTATTATTCTTATTCTTATTCTTATTCTTAATATCTCCTTTTATTTCTACTATCACCACTATCCTATTACCACTATTACTATTACTACTACTACTACTACTACTACTATTATCATGACCACCATTCACGGTCACCATCACCCAATCGTTTCATCCATTCACCTAAGCAACCCTTGAATTTCTCATCTCAAAGCATTCCACCATTCCACCCTTCCACCCTTCTCTTCCATTTATACTCGTACCTAAAAAATAATAATAAAAATAATAAAAATAATGCCTACCTGTCTTGTCTAGTCTCTACTCAATTGATCCTACAAGTGCTAAACTAGTAAACTACACACTACCTAGTTAGTACCTGCTCTCTCTATCTCTCTCTCTCTATCTCTCTCTCTCTCTCTCTCTCTCTCCATCTAATCTGAATATCCATCTCTCATCAATACGAAGGAATTCATTCTTGTTTTTCTATTACTTTCCTCATCCTATCCTACTCTACTCTACCCTCTCTCTACATTTCATTAAGACATCGTATTGAATCGAATTCCTTTCTTCAATAATTGCCATTTGCATTCTGCTAATTCAAAGACATTCGATTTTGTCTATCAAGTCCATCGCTTTCTTCAATCAATCAATTAATCAAATCAATCACTATTGAATATTCTGTTTCATTTTCAATCTTTTTTTTTCTTCCCTTTTTTTTGGTCTATCGTTCGTTGTAGTTTGGCTCTGATTCCCTCTTTATTGTGGTAAGTAAACATCAGTTTGGTTTCAATTTCTATATTTAAATTACGCCTATAAACATCAACAAACCCCAAAATTTCAGCTCAACTACTTCCCGACACAATACACCACCAACTTCAAACCCCCTTTGGCAGAAATAAGAACATGTTTATTTAGGGCAAGGTTCATTCACTACCATTTCTTGACAACCAATCTTTGACTTTGACTTGGCTTGAAACAATTGCTCAGCACCTTTCTACCAACAACATTCACATATCCTTGCCCTCCCAGTATTTACTCGGCGAATATACTACATTTCTACAACAGCATGGAGTCTTGAAGAATCTGTCGATCTATCGGGATACTGGAGATTTGCATTATCACCAGTTCTAAAAAGATCTTGCTAACCTGGCCTGTGGGCTCTACAATAGACCCATTTCTCACGCTTTCTCGCACACGCCATTCATTGCCAACGAAAACCTGCGTATTCAGCTTGACGTTCATGACTTATTTTCTTCAACATTGCTTCGTGAATTTTACCTTCAATCACCTCAATCCTTTTGCGGAATCAAACACGCCAACGGCATCTAGCCTAGTATCCCCTATTTGGATACCCCTTTTCGCTCATTGTCACTGAGAAGCTCGAGACCGGCAGTAATTTTGTCTTCCAGACATTAAATACAAACTACATGCCTTTAATTCCGAAGAGTTTTGGGCGACGCAAGTCGACAGCAAATGCATTGGAAAATCCCGAGGTACCCATCGAATCTTCCTTCAAGGTCTTTGAGCGTCCTCAAGCCGGGGGTCATAAATCTGGTCCATCTTTCGACGGCGGAATAAAGTTTGCTAGGGGAAGCGGTACGGCTGATTCGCACAAGGAGGATAATCTTTTTGACGGCATGAAAGTTAATACTGTCAATCGGTTAGTACAGAAAATCCGCCTGGGTGGCAGGCTCAGGGGGCCTACAACTAGGATATTTCCTTGGCATAAGCTGATAAAGTTCAAGTGGCAGTGGAGCGTCAAATACGAACACCGCATCGACTACCGATAATTCCTCACGCTTAAGTGCAGCATCTACGGCTCCCTCCTCGATGGACACACCTGGCAACGAAGACTGGAGAACACCACATGATAGACATCACAGCGACGTTCCCCTTCCGCCGCTACCAAAGACATCGTCCGGATTTTCTCTCAAGAACGCTGGAAGAACGCTCTCTTGGGGTAGAAACAAAGCCACTCCTTCTCCAAAAGTATCAGACGAACTACCACCTTCCCCAACTCTTCGAGACGATAGCGCTTCGAATAGAACGCGCGCTGTGACTGCATCCAGCTTCGCAAGCACGGCAACACCACCAAAACTCGGAGATAGAGATTTGGATCTGACAATGGGAGATGACTTTGGAGATATGTTTGCCGGCATGGCGCACCGAAGAAGTGCTGTTTTAGATTCGCCTGGTATCAGAGGATTTACCAAGAGCCCTGTAAGTCAAGTTTCCAATTTTCATGATGTTATTTTACTAACCTCAAGTAGGAAATACTCCCACCTGAACCAGCATTGAAGTCGTACTCTGACAATCGTGCTAACCAACCTTCACCTCTTATACTTGACAAACGTAAAACTATCGAAGATCCACCATATTCATGGGGATCAAATGATGGACTCATGAAGAATACCAGTCCTCCTCCAGTGGCAACTCGTCAGATGGGACCTCCAGCTCATCAGCCTCCTCCTGTTCCAAGGCATGGACCTTTGCATCAAACCGACGGGAACCAAGCCATCCCAAGACCACGTTCAAGTGCGCCCCGCCCTGACTCGGCCCTTAAGAGAAGCAGTGCTCTTTCCATGCGCCGCCAATCCGCTTTAGAATTTGATGGTGTTGACGAAGACGCTGCACTCTTGCGCGAGTCTGTTAATGCGAGTAGAAATCTGGGTGAAGCACCAAGCAATCCTCAAGCCCGAAAAAGCTGGGCACTCCCTTCTCAAGCAGAATACAATGCTAAGGCGACTGCCAAGACACAACTTCTCGAGCCAGAGGAGGACGAAGATCTTTTTGAATCCGCCGATTTAGCCCAGCAATTCCAGGAGAAGTCGGAATCTCCCCCTCCTTCAAGGCAAACTCCAGTGAATAAGGTGATGACACCGGCCCAATTCGAACGATACAGACAAGATCAAGAGCGTTTGAGAAGCGTTGGAGGACGCCCCAAAGATGAAGAGGCCGAGGAGGAAGATGAAGAGACTTATGAGGACGATGAGGATGAAGCTGAAAAGAGCAAGAATGCTGCCAAGCAACGACGAAAACAGGAGGCTCACATGTCAGTCTACAGACAACAAATGATGAAAGTCACAGGAGACTCGACACCTTCGTCAGGCCCATCCCGACCTTCAATGTATAGCAGCCCAAGTACTCCAAACTTAATACTTGACGGTGCGACAGAGGATGGAGAGGAGGAGGACGAAGAAGTTCCCTTGGCCATTCTTGCTGCTCATGGATTTCCAAATAAGAACAAGCCACCTACAACCAGACTATCTAGCATGGGTTCGAACCCGAATCTTAGAGGTGCAGCCCAAGGTGTTCCCGGTGTCGGGGGACCTTTACCTGTGTTTGCTCGCAACTTGCCTCAAGACCCCTATGTTGGTGCAGGCCTCGTTTATCCAGCTAATAGAGAGTCACTGGCATTCGGAAATGGTGGCCCAGGGTCTATCAATGGCACTCCAAACAGAGGTGCTCCCCCAGGAGGTCTCGTAGGAGTCATTGCCACAGAAGAACGCTCTCGAGCGGCGCGCAGAGGAAGTCCACACCCTGGATATGGCCAGATGCCTCCCGGCGGTTTCACTGGTATGGTCCCTCCACCAATGATGGGACAACTGCCCATGGGAGGGGGCGCATTAGGCATGGGTCAAATGGGACCTATGGGAGCGATGCCCCAGCCAATGCTCACTCCTGGTGATCAAGCTCAGATTCGTATGACGGAACAAATGCAATCGTTTATGCAGATGCAAATGCAATTTATGCAAATGATGGCAACAAACCAAGGTGGACAAGGTACTCCACCCCCCAGTGGCGCGCCGCAGTTGGGGCCACTGGGTCAATTGGGACCAATGGGCCATATGTCTCAGCCAAACTTTGGTGAAATGCAACTACCTACAAGTCAGCAGTTACCCACTAGCAATTCGGGTCCAAACCTGCGACCAGAAAGCGCACAACGTACTATGAGTATGCTTGAACCTGGTGGTATGCCCTGGTTGCAGCAGCAAAATGGACAAGGATTTGCACCATCGATACACGCTCAGGGCAACGGTTATGCTCCATCAATAGCCCCATCGGAACGAAGCAATGTTGGATTACCTGGTCGATATAGACCAGTCTCACAGGTCCTCCTCGCCGACGCCAAACCAAGAACCACGACCATGTCTGGTGCACTCGGTGGTTGGGACAGCAAGCATGCCTCGACGATTAAGACTGTTCAGAGAGTAGATAACGAAGATGAAGATGATGAGGAAGGGTGGGCGGAAATGAAAAAGAAAAGAGAGCAGAAGAAATCTATTTGGAAATCGAGAAAGGATACTAGCGGTCTCTCGGAAATGCTTGGTTACACGCACTAATAATCTCATGAGTGGTCGACTTGCTATTAGATGCTTCTGCATATGCATTTGAAGGGGATAGTTTTGTGAAATATAGCATGAAAACTTTGGCGTTGTGAGACTTGGGGCATTGAACTGGAAATCATACCTATGGCATGACTGCTTGTATAGTAGTAATTTAATTTCTTCTGATTTGGGCGGGACTTTTCTTTTTTGATCTTTCCTTTCTTTTAATGATCGAGCTCATACCCCCAATTAATCAACGACTTCTTTTTACCATTCTTCATTCCATGCAAACTCATGCGGCCCTCTGTGACCAAATCTAGACAAAGCAAAACGTCACATCAAATGCTCCAATATCCAATCGTCGAATCATTCATACTCCTTCCCTCTTTCATCACTCAAGCCAAAGTATGAATGGCATGACTTTCTCCCTCATGCTATCTTTCCAGCAGCCCACTCTCTTCTCTTGACTCCCAGTTCTACAGCCGCAGCAGCCCAATCCTCTCCATGATTATGGCCCTTGCCCTTCTCGCTTGTACCAACACCAGCTCTCATGAGTGCTTGATCCTCAGTAAGAACTGTTAAGAGACCGAAAATAAGAGGAACACCGGCGTCTAATTGGATGCGCATAAGGCCATGTGATACGCTATCGGCTATGTATTCAAAATGCATGGTTTCGCCTTTGATCAGGCAGCCAATGGCAATGATGGCATCAAAGGGGGCGGTGGATGCGGCTGTTTGTGATTGGGTTGCGAGGGAGGTTAGGTCGGTTAGGTCGGTGGTGGAGGAACCGAGGAGGTCGCCGGCGGAGAGGGAGGAAGTTTGCGTGGACTGGATTTGAGAGGCCGAGTAGAGTCTAGATAGTGAGGGAGAAGCGTATTTAGTTTTATTCACACGGTTTTGCAGACACTGGATTTTGCTATGCTGAGTGGGGAGTAAAGGGATGAATGAATCACGATAGAATGAATGAAGCATAACGAACGTACTTTGAGCACGCAATTGGTAGTTCCCAACTCCCAGGAACGGATTGCACGACGATGTTGGCTTCTTTAACACCGCTTGCCAATAATGTTTTCTTTGTGCCGGCGAGGAGTGGCTCGATTATTGCTAAAGTTGCGGTAGGCGGTTAGTGAATGCGGTGTACGGCTGAATTGACGGGAGGAGAGATGGCATTGATTGTCTTTTGGGAACGACTCACAGGTATTCCATCGCGCGTGTACAATTCCGATACGAAGGGCACTGCCATCGTGCTTTTGAGCTTCTCCTGGTCCTTTGAGCGAGGTGTCCATTTTGTGTTTATGTTGGGGGATTGATTGATTGATTGTTTGTTTGTTTGTTTGTAAGTAAGTGAATGAATGGGTGATTGAGTTGTGATCTGAAGAAGCCGGGGGGAGGGGGGTTTGGTGGGGTGGATGAAGGAGGTGGGTGTATTGATTAATCACTCAGCTGTGTACGATAGATATATCAATAGCTTGAGCTTACTGGACTGGTACCTCACCTCCACAGGACAAAATAAACCTCAAATCGCTAACACTGTTTTCAATATTCGATATTAAATACAACGTTCATACTCAGTTTGACTTGGAACGTCTCCAATCATGGCCAAAACTATTCAATTTACTCGATTATCGGAGGTAGATTGTTTCATAGCATCGAGTTCCTGATATTTTCAGTTATTCATTCAATTTAATAAGTCACTGAGAGTGCATTATTTCTTCCATAGCAATGAAGGAAGGCTGCTTGGACCATCGACACCTACCGCCACGGGGTCCCTTTAAGAAATCCGAATTCAGAAGGGGCACGACGGTAACATGGTAACATGGTGCTTTCCTCGTAAGAGGAGTTGTTTTGAAATGAACTCTGTAGAGATTTCCGCTTCTCGACTTCTCGTAAACAATATACTTGTTTCATAATACAATTACTTTGCTTGAAAGCAAATTTAATTGATACTCATTACTTATACTTCATCTTATACTTGGCCAAATACTTGCTTGATATTGTTCCTTCCATGGTGGTATTTTTGGTTGATAGCAGGGCTTATCGGTGTATTTTTTATTATTCGCTTTATTGACCGTACATACAATATTACATTTGTTACGATGGCGTCGTCTACCAATCCTACTCTTAATGACCAGTCCCAGCCGACCATTGCTCCATCTAGACTGGGACCTTGGGTTCGGTTGAAGGGGATCTCTTATTCCAATTTACCTGAGGCAGGTATAGGTATTGAAGCAGCAAATGGAGCTTTAACACCGTTGAGGGATAGTGGTCATCCTACTACAAGTGCCAGGACATTTATCAAAGAAATACTTGAAGAGGCAATTCCGTTCTTCAATGGAATGATCCAGAATGAACCACCCTGGACACTGATCAAGTCCAAGGCAGACATTGATTTGTACAAACGAGTTGTTTCCAAGGAAGAACTCGATGTTGTGAATGGAACATACGACAAAGCAACCCGGAAAGCCAATGCGGAAGGGGAGACTTGGTTTGCTAGAAGAAGTATTCATGAGAATGCAGCAGAAGCAAACACAGCTACTTGGGACGAATTTACTCTTCACATCAAGCAGCAACATTTTGAAAGAGAGGTAGATTGGTGTGACTCTGTGCTCCCCAGTAGCAGGAGAGCTATGTACTGGGATACGAGCGACCTCGAGATTACGGCGGGTGAAAAGCAGTGGAACAACATCTCAATGGAAGTTGTAGAAATGATTCACAAGCCCCCGATTATCTCTGAACGAAAATTTCCGGAGGTACTGATTACTGCATCACTTAACGACCCTGGGCAAAGCGAATTCTTCGTTATCTCAATACCCATAACCGATTCAATCACTTCCCGATTCCAATATACCAGTTTCCAAGAATCCGGTTTTGCCTCAGCAAAAAAGAAAGGTCAAGTTGTGGGGGCTTACGCATCAATTGAACGAGGTTGTCTTCGTCCTAAGCCTAATACAACGGGGGAGATAGAATGGATAATGGCTACTGCTGTACGAACCCTCTGCAAATAGCTGTGATGTTCAATCTGCTAATTCATGCATAGTCAGATGCCAAAGGTTGGATTCCTCAATTGATACAGAAACCCAATGTACCTGGCCAGATTCAAAAGGATGTAAGCATGTACATGCGTTGGGTCGAAGGTCAAAGGAGACCAGCATCTCCAAGACGTCCTTAGATGATGAACAGATCGTCAATGATAATCGTAGACGGAGTCTTAACATCGATTCAAAAAAAGAAAGAAAAAAAAAGTCAAGCGTTAATTCGGTCAAGAAAGGTTCCTGCATGACGGACTTGACCCTCCAATAGCGATGACAGGGCCGGGGGCTCCCAGTATCATCTAGCACTTTGTTTGGGTTTGGAATTTGAATGATTTTGAGCGTGTAACATTGTGCTTGCTGTACAGCTGCACGAAGCGATGGGCGAAGGGGGGAGAAATGGGGGGTCGTTAATAATTGCTATTCTTATAAATAACAATTTCAAGCGTTTATATTGCTCCTCTGAGCCCAGAGCTCTTTTATTGCCATCGCCGTTCCTTGAATGATAAGTTTGTGCTCCTCTTCGTGCATTCTCTCTGTGAGTTCCTCTATAGATTCAGAAGTCTTGCATTCCACTTCTTTGACCACTATGGGCGTTCCTCGATCAACTTCACTGATCACATAATGAATCATGATGCCTGTCTTGTTATTCTCTAACTTGCCCTGTTCAAAATCATTGAAGGCCCGTCCAATAGCATTAGCTCCATCATATTTGCCTGGAAGGGCTGGGTGAAGATTTATGATGGGTATCTTTTTTGCAGTCAGAGGATCAATGAATGTTGGTGCGAGGATATGCATCCAGCCGGCACAGATAATCTAGTGATGGTTAAAATTTACTACTACATGAAGGGCGTGGAAAGCGATTCGGTCTTCAAAATGATTTGAATATTGAAAGAATTGAGGGCAACAATAATGAAAGAGGTCACCTACAATGTCAGGCTGTTCAGCAATCACGAGATCCGCAAGGTCCGCATCATACTTTTCTCGTGCAGCTTTGATTACTGCGGGGCCCTTTTCATCTTTTTTGTGGTATTTTCCGGTCAACAAATTGTGACATGTTGTTGGTATGCCCGCCGCTTCTGCACGAGTAACTCCATACGCAGCCTTTCTATTTGTGATGACTCGAATTATCTTCAAATAGGGCATGGTGATTTCCGAGTCATTGGTCCCTTGCGAAGCATCAATGAGTGCTTGAAGATTGCTGCCATTTCCGGAGATGAGAACTATGGCTTTGGTTGGAGGAGGTGACATGTTTTGCGTTGAAAAGGTAATTGGGTGCTGAGGAGGTTGTTGTATTAAGTTAAGTTAATATGTTAATATGGTTGATTATAAAACTACATATGTTAACTGTGGAAAGCGAGTGTGGGCCGGCGGGTGAAGATGCGTGTAAAATTAAATAAAAACTGTGAGGTGGGGAAATGAAGTGTGAGAGTTGGGGGGAACTACGATGTACTTGGTGGAGTCTATGGCGCTTTAGGGCTGGACTAGTAAATATAAACATAGGTATCGTAAGTGTTTTTAGATTTATGATTTTCTGGTTTTGGACGTCCAATATACGGATAACGGTAAATTTGACTTAATGTATCTCCTACATCATTCTTTACCTACGCATACTTCTTAGCTGTCGAACTCCCTGTTACCTGCGGGAGAAAGAAAAATCGACAGGTTCAAATCGATGGTGGGTTGGGGTTAGGTTGCCAAGAGATATATTTTGCTAGCTTATCAAGTTATGTAAAATTCATTACCGTAAGGTGCAAAATAAGGCTAAGATAGCTTTGGATTCAGCCTTATTGGATGAGAAGGCTGTACTTCAATTTCTCTCCAACAAATAATCCTTGATGCAAACCACCAGACAAGTTACAACCTCGATTCTTATTTCAAATCTAATTCCTAATTAACAATCCTTATCATAATGGCTATCGACGAGATAATCACAGACCCATCCCTCACACTTGCACTGGAGACTTCGAACCAGACGCGTGAACAAGCAATTGCTCTTCTAGACTTCGTATCGGCTGCATCTACAACCTCTCCTCCGTCGAATGAAATCTTGTTACAGATTTCTAAACAACAAAAACTACTTCTTACATACCTCGCACAGTTGAGAGGTTTGCATCGTGATGCTCATGCCGGCGCCCGAGAAACAAAAGCTTTAACCGCGGAAGCGCGTCAAGAGGTAGATAGGCTACATTTACAACTACAGAATTTATACTACGAACAACGGCATTTACAAGGAGAAATTGCAGCTTGTGAATCATACGAGTTAGTTTTCAGCCAAATTTACCTACATGCACTTGGGCAATATCGCTAATGTTATCTTCTACAGTCATAAATATCAGCAACTCCCCCTGATACCAGTCGACGAATTTCTAGCGCAACATCCTGAGCACGTTGACGCTGATGAGAATGCGCTTATGATTGCAAGGATAGATCATGAACATCAGGAAAGATTGAAGTTGGAGGAACAAAGACAGGGACTTTTGAAGAAGAAACAAGGCTTGATTGCCGACAATAAGAAGAGGAAGGATGATCTAGCCAATCTCGACAAAGACTTGGAGAAGTTTATCGATGTGAGTTTAGACTTTATTGCACTGGTTGAGGGAAGAATAGACTTCTCATGCTCATTTATTATAGGCTGCAAAACCGATACAGAAAACCTTCGAACGTGTGGTATGAAAAGGTGAATGATTAACACATTAACATTGTCCCTGCTTATGGCAGAATATTCCCCCCTTCGCGGAATCAGGGGAAATCATCGAGATGTCTATCACAAGCTATGCTTTCGGCATGGCAACAGGAACAGGTAGCGTCAAATGGAGAAGCGTATTACGAGAGAGACTTTGCAGAGGCTGTGGATAGTAGAGAGCGATGCTTATGGTCGAGTTACTTGTCATTGAACTCTGATTAATTACGTGCTCTCAAGATATGATGTAAATAAGCATCAAAAACAGATTTAGAACCTGACTAGCATGCTTTCTGGATTTTCTGGTCCATTAAAGTGACGTTTCATTGTGTTAAATGTTATCCATCCTTCGGCCCAAGCTTTCCTGATCTCAGCTCAACTTGGCAATCAGCACCGATTGGACGCCGGGCTTCTCACATGCTGGCATTCGCATTTTGGCCTTGATTTTCAAACCACGCATCTCACCATGCTCTATATTCAAGCTCATGGTAATGTACCTGGAGAGATCAACATTGGTGCGGTCCATTTACTAGGAAAACAAACACAAACTATAAGAACCCATATCATATAATAGGAGGCTCAATTTTGACATATGGGAGAAAGGTTTACCGGAATTCGCGGTGGCGAACTTGGAACCTTTCCCGCGAAGTCTCAATACAAATAGGGAAAATAGCTGACAGCAAACAGCCATGAAGTCTTGGCTGGCTGTTCAGAAAGCAAAAGTCTAGCTGGGCGTAATTTACATGGAAATATTGTTGGTCCGCTCGAATTAGCGATTGTAGGACAATAATTCTGCTTACTTGCCATGTTTGTCGTTTCTACTACCTAGATCTCTGTTTCTCTTTCTGTTTCTGTATTCGTTTGTGTCCTGGTTTGATATTTCTTGCTAGAAACCATACCACCCGATGTGATTGTATGAAATATGTTGAGATTTTCAATTGCATGGTTTGCGCTACTGGTTTTTGATTGGGATAAGGTTACGGCGCAGTCGACTACTATGTCGAGTGCAGTGCCGACGCATGTGGTTTCGGTTGGCATAGAGGGATTGCAGTTTACGCCGATGGAATTGAGCGCGAATATTAGCGATGTGATAGGTAAGTGGTTCGCGAAAAGAGTCTTTATGTTGAGCTTGGTTTGGAGGATAGCGCGTTTACTAATTGATTACTGAACCATTAGAATTTCGATTTTATCCTCAAAACCATTCCGTCGCTAGAGCAGAATATGGAAGCAATAGAGCATGCATTCCATATGAAGTCACTGGAATCAACAAGCAGGGTTTTTGGAGTGGTTTTCATCCAATAAGTGTGGTTTTAAATGATGTTTGTACAATCATTGGAAAGAATAGTTGGAGATTTGCATTGCATGGTCTAATTTGAGAATGTTTAGCCTCCAAAATTCCAAGTCGTTGTCAATGACACGAACCCGATTTTCTTCTACTGTTCGGCTCCAGGAGCTTGCCATGAAGATGGAATGATTGGTGTAATTAATGCTGTAGGTTCAACTATTTCATATCAATGGGTAAGGTCTAATCTCGTATGCTCATGATCCTGAGTATTAGAACTCTACTCAAACCCTCACAAATCAATTGGCATATGCGAAAAACTCCTCATTGCAATTTAGTCCCGGCGAAAACTTTCCCGTCGAAGCCACTTCATCCTCAACTTCGACTTCTCACCCCCCTTCGACTTCATCTCCAGGCCAATCCCCCAGCACCACCATCTCCCCTTCCACAATAATCGTTACAAACCCCTCTTCCCCCTCTACCTCCTCCAAACTATCTCCAGGTGCCATAGCAGGAATAGCTATAGGCGCGTCCGCGCTCGTTCTTCTAGCCAGTGCCCTCCTCTACCTCTGCGGCCGTCAACGTACCATCAAAGAAATAATCCACCACAACTCCCGCCCCCCAAACATGACTTCTCATCCTCATCCCAATCCCCATCACCCTGGAGGGCCAAACCCCCAATCCTATATTGCCCCCTCGGCAACTCTTTCTGAAACAACGTATTACAACAAACCTCGCCATCTCATGACGGAAAATGAGATTCGCGGGCTAGGACAATTTTCCGGGGCGGGAAGCGAAAATCATTCACATCTTTCCGATTCAAATATTGGGAGTGAGGGTTATGGACGGACTCGGAGTCGGAGTCCTGGGGCGGATGAATTTGGAATGATCATTCCACCGTTGAACTTGGGAGGCAATGGCAGTGCGATTGGCGGGAGGGGAGGAGGTGAGGGTAGAGGGAGTCCGAGTTTTCAGCATGGGAATATTAATACGGGTGGGAATGGAAGTTTGCCGAATAGTCCTGGCATGCCTGGATCTTTGGTTGTACAAATGGGGATGGGAGAGAGTAGGGAAAGGGAAATAGGGAGTGAGAGTGAGAGACTGAGGGGACTAAGGTGCATTATTTCTGGTTCTTTTTTCTCTTTCACTATATCCGCATTCGATATATCATTCACTAACCACTCAAAGACCCTCTCCCTCCCCGGGACCTCCAAATCGTTTTCACACCCACATCTCATCATCAGGACCCCACGAATTAGCTACGCATCAAGATCGAGAGACTATGCGCGGCCATAACCATGACCGTTACGATGATCCGGAAATGTGAATATTGAGTAATTTTTTCTTTCCCTTTTGGCTGATTGGTGGGTTGGCACCTACCTTACTATTTTCTGTTTTATCCTTATTCTTCATCTGCTTGGGAAGTTTCTTTGGGTTGGATAATTTCAGTGTCTTGGGTGAGGCGTACGGTACTGCTTTGGGAATATATGATATGGCATGGTTCAATGCATAAATGAATCAAAGCTGATACTTAACAGAGATAGGAGGTTGGCGAATCAAGGGGGTGGGGATACTTTCTTTTGGGATGAGGGAGAATCGCGATGATATTCTACGAGGGAAGCTTCAATCTCGAAAAGGCGTTAGAGTTTGGGGTTTAGGGGTGGGTGGTGTGGAGAAAAATGATTTCGGAACAGGATCAGGTTGAGTAAGAATCCCTAGGTGGGATAAAATATGCAATAATAACACCGCATCAAGAATAAGTCTCAAGCCCAGTGGTGAACAAATATAAAGCAAGTGACACTTCCAGTCATCGTATGTACACCTTGGGATAGCATGGCTTAAGAAAAGGGTATCTTTACTAGTTCGTTTAAACATAAATGGATCTCGCAACAACGATAGCAATTCCAAAAGACCGTAGCTCTTCAAGCAATTGGTTTCACATCACTCAGCCATGGCAATCCCAATTTCTTCATGTCAACCGCAATTTGAAAAAGGTAATCCAAGCTGCACAAGATTATCAGCATCATTTACATCACTTAGTTCTAATAATAAAATAAAATAAAACCTACCTCTCACACTGAGTCTTTGCCTTGTGTACCGACTCCCCCCAAACGTAAACGCCATGTCTCCTCACCAAAACGGCATACGTATCCGGGTACTTCTCCATCGCTTCTTCCAAATACTCCGTCAAATCTTCTTCGTGGGGTGTATTTTCTATAACTGGAATGCGTAATGTATCATGGTATCCTAAATTTCCGGTTTTCGTGTAGCCCTTTCCAAATGCTTTGATTTGCTCGATATTGTTGATTTCAAACATCGTGGCGTTGGGTGCGGATTCGAGGAGTAGAGTGATGAGGACTGCCCATTTTGAATGCGTATGGATGCAACAACCTGCGTTGCGCTTGGTGAATGCGGCCATGAAAAGAGGGGTACATTGGGAAGGTTTGAGATTGGGTGGTGAGCGCAGGTAGATGCGTTGCTTGGGATCGACTTGTTTGGTTATATCAAGGACGTATATGTGTTCTGGTTTCATGAGTTCTTTTTGGACTCCAGATGGCGCAAGATATACTAGATCACTGGGGGGGGGGGTTAGTTCATGGTTGGTTGGAGTGAGAGGGAAGAAGGGCATACATACTGTTTGCGAATACTGGCGCCTCCTCCTGTACCTGTTACCCATCCTAGATGCCAAAACTTTGCACATAGTTCTGGGATTAAATTCGCGGGATGTTGGGAATCTTGTGAAATAATAAGGTGATGATTATTTGACGAATCTTGAACTTCTTGAGCTGGGATTTGGGTAGTCATGATTGCTGTTTATGACCCTTTTATAATGAATTTTACCGTGTTCTTGAAATGTACATAGATTGGGGAGCAATTCTACCCATACGATTTTCAGAATAGATAATCAATTGGAAACCTCAAAATGAAATATCAATCTTGTACTCTATGAGGTTAATCTTAATCTGTATGGAGAAAATTAAGCATAGCACGTAATTTTTTGGGTAATTAGTGATATTATTTTGGTGGGGAAGTACTTGGGCAAGCCTCCTCTAGCCTTTGCCCCTCCTCCACATAAACCAAAAAAACCACACACATCAAACAATCTAAAATTAAAAAAGCTATTAACAATACTTAGTTTTAATATTATCTAATATCATCAACTGAAACCCAAATTTGATATAAATTAGATATAACGTTATATCAAATTAAATAGATTTCCTTTTATTATCATTAAAGGTAAACTCAAAATATTAATAAGCTAATTTGATATACAATTTTGAAAAGGAGGTATCTTACTGGTGTGCGGCTTTTTCCGTTCACGTGGAGCCCCTCTTGCAATTTTTCTACGATGTACGACGTAAGACCTTTCTTTACATTGTATCGTACAGTTGCATTGACTGACAAGTAGACCCTGCACTTATTATATAGCCTACCCTACATACCTCTGTAGGAATACTTGTGGATACTCAAGCCTGGCACACCTGGTACGGAGGCTCGGGAGGTATTTGATAGAAAGAAATCGAACAGAGAGAGTCTCGAAATTAAAGAGGAAGGACGCAATATCGGTACTTTGTACACTCTACACTGTAGATTGTATAGAACCTTGTACCAGGAAAGGTAGCTGAAGAGGCTGGGGTTTAATCCAATTATGAGGCATTGAGGAAGAGACGGCATTGATATTGAGCAGGCAAAAAGGTGTGCTCAATCTCATTTTAACACTACTACCTAGGTAGATAAGAAGATATGGACAGATAGATGTGTAGATGTGTAGATGTGTAGTTAGTAGTTGTTCAAATCGATGTTGGACAACCATATACAGAGTACTGGTACTACCTACCCAGCTGATTGTGATATAGATTATAACATACATGTATACCGCCAGTACTTGTCAAATGAGAAATTAGAGAGCTGGATAGTTTGATGAAATGATTTATGATTCGATAGCTACAGTATCATGTACAGTATCATCCAACAGCTCTATTGAAGCTCTACAATAGAAAACAATAAGAGAGGTACAGTAAGTACATCGTACAAATTGATATGTATCATGTATCCAATCCAAGAGGTGTTTCTTTGTAATGTAAACTTGACTCCATCTCCAAATTTAACAAGTCAATCAACTCCTGTTTGTAATCCGAACACGTATCACGTATTTTAAATTGATAGATATCTTTCTTTATTACTATTATCGAAACCAAATCGAGAATTCACTGATACGACCACACACACCGTAGAATATTCAAAGTAGAAGCTTCCATTTGGTGGGGGGGGGGAGGGGGAATCCAAACCTTGTCAGTATAAACCTTACCTAAACGAGTATACGGCAAAATATAGGACACTGTGGCATATTCTCATTTCCTACCACTTTCGTCAGGAACATAAAAGTCTCATCATCCATTCGCTTTTCATCTTCTTTGCTTTTCTACATCCATTGAGCTCTGGAAGCAATTCTTTAAAGTCGTAGAACTATTCTTGTCAATCTAAAAAAGGTCGATTAGAACTCAGTTCTCTTCTATTCATCATGCGTTTTCATGCTACGGCTGCTATCTCAGCAGCTGCTCTCTTGGCTGGTTCTGCCAATGCCGATGCTCAATCTGTACTCAGTGAAGGAAGCTCTTCACCATCAAGTCCTGCCACCCCAGCCGGCATTGAGCTTCCTATCTTCACTGTACGTTTCTATTAATCTACACATTCCTTCCCCTTCCCCATTTATTCCCGAGATGCTTTCTGACAATCAATTTTCTTACAGCCCACAAAAATAACTGCCGATTTCATCGAACAGTTCACCGATGACTGGGAGAAACGATGGAAGCCATCCCATGCCAAAAAAGACACCAAGGGTTCCGGCAAGGAGGAGGAAGAATGGGCTTATGTTGGAGAATGGGCTGTAGAAGAACCCCACGTCTTTAAGGGTATGGAGGGAGATAAGGGTCTCGTTGTCAAGAACGCAGCTGCCCATCACGCCATTTCTGCCAAATTCCCCAAGAAGATCGACAACAAGGGAAAGACCCTCGTTGTTCAATATGAGGTCAAGTTGCAAAGTTAGTATAAATTGTTTCCGACCTATTAATGAGCATTACTAACAACCAGCCAGATGGTCTTGAGTGTGGTGGAGCATACTTGAAGCTTCTCCGCGATAACAAGGCTCTTCACCAAGAAGAGTTCTCCAACTCATCTCCATATGTCATCATGTTTGGTCCAGACAAGTGCGGTACCACCAACAAAGTTCACCTTATCATTAACCACAAGAACCCAAAGACTGGTGAATATGAGGAGAAGCATATGACTCCGGCACCAGCAGCCAGAATCCTCAAGACTACCGAGCTCTACACCTTGATCATTCACCCCAACAATACTGCCATCATTAAGTTGGATGGTGAGCAAGTTAAGGAAGTTAACCTTCTTTCCGATGACTTCGTTCCAGCATTCAACCCACCCAAGGAGATTGATGATGCCAAGGACACCAAGCCAGACACCTGGGTTGACGAGGCCCGTATCCCAGACCCAGAAGCTAAAAAGCCCGAGGACTGGGATGAAGAAGCACCATTCGAAATCGTCGATGAGGATGCCACCAAGCCTGAGGATTGGTTAGAGGATGAGCCTCTCAGCATCCCAGACCCAGAGGCACAAAAGCCGGAGGATTGGGATAATGAGGAGGATGGAGACTGGATCGCCCCAACCGTACCAAACCCTAAGTGTGACGATGTTTCCGGCTGTGGTAAATGGGAGAAGCCAATGATCAAGAACCCAGCTTACAAGGGCAAGTGGACCGCACCTTACATTGACAACCCAGCCTACAAGGGTGTCTGGGCTCCACGCAAGATCAAGAACCCAGACTACTATGAGGATAAGACTCCATCCAACCTCGAGCCAATGGGAGCCGTAAGTAATTTGTCTTGTTCGCTTCTAATTATAACACTAACATCATTATAGATCGGGTTCGAAATTTGGACCATGCAAAGCGATATTCTCTTCGACAACATCTACATTGGTCACTCTGTTGAGGATGCCGCTAAGTTTGCTGAGGAGACCTTCAAGGAGAAGCACCCCATCGAACAATTGATTGAACTAGAATCTGCTCCAAAGCCTGAGGACAAACCAAAGTCTCCATCGGATCTCGTCTTCGCTGATGACCCAGTTCATTACATTAAGGAGAAGCTTGACTTGTTCCTCACCATCGCCCAAAATGATCCCATTCAAGCTGTCAAGTTCGTTCCTGAAGCTGCTGCCGGTATCGGTGCCGTCTTTGTCACCCTCATTGCTATCATTGTCGGTATCGTCAGCATGAGCGGATCTACTTCACCACCACAAGTTAAGAAGGCAGCCGCCAAGGCCAAGGATACTGCTACTGATGCCAAAGACAAGGTCGCCGAGGCTGTTGCATCAGGAACTGATGCTGTGAAGGCAGAGGTCAACAAACGCTCAACCAGGAACCAATCGTAAATAGGAATGGACGAAGTAATGAAAGCTGGGGAGAATGGAAAAAAGAAATAGTTGACCAGGAATTTCTCAACCAATGTGGAATCCAGACTCGCCCACATTTGCATGCATTTTTCTATCTTTTTCAAAGGGCTTCACTATTACCCTTGAGTTATTGTGAACGGATTGGGAGTTTTGTCGTTGAAAGTTGAGTGGCATGCAAATTAGGAAGCGAAAGTTTGTAATTTAGGCGCACAAAATACTTCAAATGAATATTTGGCTTGACTTTTTAATGTACTTTTTCGTGCGCTGAATATGAGACACCTATCTATCAATCTATGGATTGTAAAGCGTAAGCTTCTATGCCGTCTCTCCATCCTTCTAGTCCTGTCCACCTCTATGCCACTCCCATTTATAACTACGATAATTTCCAGTGAGCCAAGTAATCAGTCATGTTTTTACTCGTCCATTATAATCATTCATTCTCATTAACCACAACACCCCATTCGTGTTGTACGTTCCCATACATAATATCGTACAACCAAGTTTTGATCATCTGGGTTAAACGCCACTATCACCAGCTTCGTTTTGCATGGGGATCTCAATATTGCGACCTCGGAATGAGATGGCGGAGACGGGGGTTATGAAGTACTGTTGGATGGGGGGGGGAGATCAGTTCTTGTGGGTAGAACAGGATGTGGAGGTTGGAGTTGACAAGAGTGAAAGGGTGAAATACGGTGTATTCATCCCCGTTTGTGTTGGGTTATAAACGCGAGGAAATGGAAAGGGGAAAGAAGGGAGAGAACTCACAGCAGTACCGCTCAGGAAAGCCTCAACGACTCTTCCTTCTTTTTGCGCCTCCTCTACTTCTAACATCGTATATGTTCTTTCTACAATTTCTAGAGGCTCGACATTAGAAGGCACAGATTTAGAAGTTGGGGACAAGCGTTCGTGAGCGAGATCGAGGACACTTCGACGGGTGACGCCATCGAGGATTAGTTTTTCTGTTAGAGGGGCAGTCAGGAGCTGGAGAGCTTGGGTTTGGGGGTCGCGGAGCTGGTAGTTGTTAGTGCATAGTACGAGAGCAGGAGAAATAATTAATGGGGTGCTGAGGAGATGGTGAATGGAAATGTGAGGAGAGAATGAGAAATTTTGATGAATATATGATTTGTATTGATACGTACGATAAGGAAGAAGTTACTGGCCCCGGCTTCAGTAACTTGATAGTCGGAACCAAAGAGCCAGAGGATTTGATCATAGCCGAGCTTGCGACCCGCCATCTAACAGATATGGTTAGCTTCAGCCTGCAGGGGATTTCTGCTCTGATAGCATGGGCACATGAATAGATGAGAAAGAGCGAATGCAGCATAGTCAAAGGGGAAGTGACAGCCTTCTTATTCAAATGTCTGGATCAATGGGAATAATAGGAACAACGAAGTGCTTCAGGTACTCGGCCAAAATATTTCGGATGTGAGTTAATCACATAGAAGTATTCCATGAATCTTAACTAGCAGCAAGGAGGCATTCAACCAAAGAGCTCGCAGGACAAAACGCTAGTTCTATATTTCCATGTAAATCTACCGTTAATATAGATATGCCCCTCACGAAATAAACGAACCAGCTCACTTACATGAGATACAAACGCCGGATCGTAGTTCGCTCCTACTTTTGCATATCCAAACCCTCCCGGCCAAGCGCGGGTATCCTCTTTACTATAACACTGTCAATAAAAACCTGTTCGTTATATATCCTGACAGTTCTATGATGATATCTAGTGTCAGAGTAGCTCCAGATATGACTTACGAAGCAAGTAACTTGAGCCCTGGAGACTTGGGTTGTGCCCCAGGGGTGGTGCCAGATAGGTCTGGCCATGGAACAGCTATGACAAACAGTAAGGCTTCGGAAGGAGAAGTAACTCCGAGATCTTCTCCGTCCCCGATAATGGCAGGACGGACGTAAAGAAATGTGCCCGGGCGAGATTTGGGGAGCCAACCTAATCTCATATCAGTATTTTGTCACATCGAGTTGGGTACTGAATGGAGCCAGAATCAACACTCACGAGGACCGTCAACCGCCATGAAGGCCAGGAGTAATTTCTCCAATTCTATGGGGTCGAAAGCTGGAAGTACCACTCGCTGGGCAGACATCAAGAGTCGTTTTGAGTTCCTGTCTGGTCTGAAGAGTCGGAGCTTCCCATCGAATCCACGATAGACTTTCATGCCTTCGAAACATTGCGTTGCGTAGTGGAGGCAAGATGCTGTGGGCATCATTGTCAGTGGCCCATACTACTCCTTGGTCAGTACTACCTTGTGTTGTTATGAATACTCTACAAGGTCATATACAACAAGAAAGGAGCAGATTTACGGGTTTGATCTCAGGGGTTTGCCATCCTTCGTCAGCAGTCCATCGCACTGTAATCATGTGATCAGTGCAATTTTTTGAAGCCCATACTTCTTTACTGTTAGGTTCGGGAACGGGTCTTGGAGAGGAAGTTTTGGTGATGAGGATGTGTGATGCATTTAGGTCTTTGACCTTTGGTGGGTCGGGAATGCTGGAAATATGGGAGGATGTCAGATGGCTTGTGGATTCGACTTTAGCTGAAGGGACTGGTTCTGGGGTTGTCATCTTCAATGAGAGTTTTGAGATCAGTTCAAGGAAATTAGATAGATGAGAGAGAAGAATTTCTGGGGTAGAATGAAGTTTGTTCGTGGAGTGACATATACAAAGATAAGAGTGGATCACGGTGGATCACGGTGGATCACTGGAAGTGAGGGGTTCTCAAGAAGGGGCGTGGGGAAGGATGAAGCAATGATTGCATTCTGAGCTTTCACTTGACAGCTAGCACAATTCCGCTAATATCACCTACTGAGGCGTAGGTATTGTTTGTGAGAACTCATTCATTCATAAAAGATAGAAAACACATACATACTATCTTATCATATGACACTTATCCATATATTATGCCATTGTTGGATCTGGATCGCTGTATTATGTTTGTGTGAAATATAGTTTGGTTTGCTGAAGATGCTGAGTAAGCATGGATGGTATCGAAGAACAACCTGCATGAATGACATCTACTCTCTTCGACAGCAGTATTCTCGATCCGATCGATCATTAGTAACCTTATGAAAGACTACTTCAAGCTCGCATCAAGCTACAATTGAAGCCATACATAATCACTCTGCAAATATCTCCAAGTTTCCCTAGTCTTGCATTTTCTCCATCTCCGACATTGTAACCTTGAGTTGTGAATTCACAATTAATCGCCAACAAGGACAAAACACTACGACTAATAATGAGTACATTGTTCGATCAATATGGCTCCAAGGTACTAGATTCCATGTTAATTAGTAAACAACAGCGCTAGAACCGAAATACCATTCAACATACCGACTCATTAGCAGTCTACGAAATCATGGCTATAAAACGCCGACCGGGAGAAAGATGATCCCGATTAGATAAATGTCTCAAGGAAGAGAGCAGCTTACCAGGGGTAGCCTCACGATGAGAGGATGGAAAACAGCCTCCATAGAACCGAGTGCATAAGCAGTGAGATGGAGTATGCTGTTCTGCAAAACCAAGTAAGGAACGAGTTCGAGGCACAGGAAGTGCAAGATCCTTCACGCATCTCACACGATATAATCATACAAGTTGGACTCCCAGCATCCTAACTAAATTTCGCATAACTCATTACCCAGGATGCATGTTGAGGTACTCGAAGACGAAGATCTCAGCGAAGCAAATTAATTATATCATATCATCGGGTATCGGTTCGCTACAACTAACCGGTTACACCGGGCAATCTGAATGCATTAGCTGACAACGCACGCATAATGTAACCACACTGAAGATATGAAGCCCTTATTAACCATAACTAGAATGCTTTCAAGATTGAACTCTATATCCAAGGGCAATTTCCAACCAACTTGAATCAACTCCACGATCATGTCAGACTACCAAACACTCAAAGCAGAGTACACCGAACAAGCCCGCGGCTATGATGACATCAGTTTACTTCCGGCAGGCATCCTAGAGACTCAGCTTTTGGCTTTGGCACTCGGGGACTGCACTGGATTAAAAGTCTTGGATCTCGGTGGTGGTTCTGGGCAAAGAGCACGCCAAGTTCTTGATGCTGGAGCAGAGTCTGTCGATCTCGTAGACATTACCCCGGAAATGCTGCGAGCCGGGCAGGAGATCGAAGAATCGCTTGGTCGCAACAAGATCAGATGGCTCGAAGCGGATCTGTCTCAACCGCTTGGCAATCTTCTAGAAGACCAATATGATCTCGTTATGGCGAACTGGCTTTTCGACCACGCAACCAGCGAGCAAGTTCTTGAGCAAATGTGGGCCAATGTTGTGGCGAACTTGAAACCTGGAGGACGGTTTGTTGGCGTTAGAAGTTGCGACCCCAGAGGTGTCGTCTTCAGCACCGGCAAGTATGGCGTTGCCTACAAGGATATAGAAGAGATCCCTGGAGGATTTAAGTTGAGATACGTGCTCAAATTGGAAACACCACTCGAGTTTGAGGCGACGACGATGGAAGTCAGTTACTCGGGCTCCACGAAAATGCACGAAGCATTCGGGCTCGAAGATATCCAAATAGAACGCTATGAGGATGCTGAGATTGTCCAAAAAGATCCCGAATATTGGAAGATGTTCTTGGAAAATCCCGGGTTTGCAGTCGTGAGCGCGAGAAAGCGCCGTGATGGATGAGGGAAGATTTGAACCGTTTAATTGGCTATGTTTGCTTTTTGACTTTTGGAATCCTCCGACAACGTACGTTACTGCCTTGATTCATGTAGTGCTCAAGTTAAACAAATACACTCAGAAAATTCCTGTACCTTCATCAGTATTCCTTCAAAGTATGTAATCTTACCAGTCTAAATGTCCTAGTTGCAATACCAACTTGCTGGAATGAATATGTGGCGTAAACACATGTGATGTGGGAGTTAATGAACGCCTATTTCCTATTCGAATACATAATGAATCTCAATTCGTTTATTTTGTGTCCCAATCCATACCCGGCAGTTGAGGCAATTCGAGTTTGACATCCTACATTTCCACCTACGCGTTCTTTTCTGAAGTTGTAAATACATCAACGTCCCTACCGAATCCCTCTCTGGCTTCTTTACTTGCTCTGAAATACCGAATGGGAAATCGTCACCACACACTACCGCCAACTAAAACCTCCTCAATATCGATGACTCTTTCCTAGTCGAGACGCTTTGGAATGACATTTATATTTTAGCGACCACGTCTCGTCTCTTTGTCGATTTAATGAGAGACCGGTGGCACCTGTATATAACAAGTCAGGGACGCTGTCATCTGTTAATATGTTTCGAAGAACAATCTGCGTATAGCCACGGCGTGTTCATGGGGCTTATGTTAGATGATATCACCGGACGATGCCTTGCGGGATGGTTATGGAAGAGGAATATTACGGCGGAGTCAAGTGTTGAGTATTTTAACATGATGCCTACACCGACGAGTATCGTGCTTTGTATGGCCAGGATTGAACAGCCAATTGGAAGGAAATTATACATCGTGGCAAAGATCAAGATGGCCATGGAGTTATTCTTCGCTGCTTCAAAGACATATCTCAACTTTTCCAACTTACGCCGTCCCGTTACACTGCCTGTGACATTGTTCCGCCCTTTCTTCGCACGATCTTCTTCACGCAAATCCAATATGAGATTTTGGTAATGGAGGAGTAGCATCATTGATGACTAGATTTCAATCACCCACAAACAGTTCTTGGAGTCACTGTATGCATAATGTTGCTTCCCCTCGATTGACATATCATTCGGCTCTTCTGCAAGCTCAATCCTTTATCGGTAACCGCTTGTATATCTTCTCCATTTCTGCATCTACGAAGATCTAAGAGTAAGAGCTCTAACGATTCGCAGGAGGTAAAGAGAGTTCCCAACTCTTCCTCATTGTTCCGTTCTGGTGTAACCTTTTGCAAGCGAGATTATGTTAAGCGAGGCGGTAGGAACTTCATGGGGCCAAGAAGGGACATTCATAATTCTGACTTCTCCGGCCTTTATTATATGGTTAAGTATATAATAATGTTTTCATAAGTTGACAGAGTCAGACTTTCGCTGAGCAAGTGGTTGTCAAAGCCTTTGTGTTTTTGGTATCTGATGCCGTAGTAATCAATCTCAATGTCGAGGGAGTCGGGATGTTCGGAAGTCCATTTCATGATCCAGAGGAAGAATCCAGCTATAGAAGCAGTCATAAGAATATTTGCCTCGTTGTTCTTATAACTTGTGCTTACATCTTTAATTAAATAGTGATACAATGTTGGCCTGATAGATTGAGGTTTAGTGCGTATTCAAGCTCAGCTCGAAGTCAATATAAACAGTATACATGCTCATATCAATCCATTTTGAAGACTTTTCCGCAAAGTTCAACCACTAAAATGGGACTATGCCATCTCCTCATATGACTGCATATAGTTCTTACTCCTGATTTGACTACGCCATGATGATTGCACAGAAAAAAAGAACAACTCGGAAGGCTGCATCCTAGTGAGATGGCTCCACATGAAAGTCAAAGCAGTTTATGTCATCATATCACTCGGTCGAAGTCATGTATTGAAATAATTGTAAGACCAGAGAGTTATGATTTCTCAGGAAGTTCAACCTTAGGATGAAATTTAGACATTATTCTACCACTACGTAAGCGTATTACCAATATCTATATTCCTAGCCAAATCTTTTGTCAAATAGTTATAGATGGTAAGAGCATTGGGATAATGAGCAATAAGTATTGCTATCATGGGGAATCCTTTCATTAAACGCCCATCCACAAATCTATGATAGCAATTAGCCAATCACTTCTCTATCCCAGTTAGATTTGATATCTAAAACAAATTCTTTCCCATAAAACGCCGACCATATTGATGTAATGGTTTCAACTACACACTGTTATGACCCAAGTGCAAGCATCACCATTATTTCTTCCGAACATCCTCTCCCTCCTTTCCCCATCTTGTCGTCTCGTCACCCCCTTGCCATGTCTCTTCTACATATCCTAGATCCTTTTTGACTCTCAAAACTGTACTCTCATCACCCATATTCTTTCCAATATTATCACTGATCTTGATAGCCGGTTTACCATCAGCAGAACTTAATTTTATGACAATATTCAACGGCGTCGACTTCTTGCCTGAAGTTGTATGAACGAAATCATTTGTAAAGAATGTGCCCACACCAAAGGTAGGTTGGAACCCTGATTCTTCAGCGATTTGCTTGTACTTTATACAAAGTTCGACGTCTAATGAATCGGAAAAGACAATTGTTTTCTTGTCCTTGATACCCTGTTCATCGTAGAACTGACGCATTTTCTTCACAAAGCTTGCCGGATCACCGGAATCTTGTCGGACGCCAGTGAAAGCTTGCGCAAACGTTGGGACATCCCCGTTCTTTCTGCCTTCCGCTGCATTGAAAGGAGGGTTCGTACTACTTGTTCCATTGGTCGTGAGTGTACTAGCCGACGATAATGTGGCAGCTGCCCCTGAAGTAGCGGTTGTGAGAGATGGAATTTTCTGAGAAAAGACACGGAGAAAGTCTTTAGTACCAAAAGTATCGGTAAGAGCGATACCCAAAACGCCTTGACCAAAACATCCAACCCAATAATCCAATGCTGTAGCCGTAGCACTTCTGTAGTCATCCGTGATAGCCGCAACTCCCATAAACCATTCATGTGCGACAGTTCCTATTGGAGGAATTCCAAACCTCATAGCCAAATGAACATTACTCGTACCCGAAATCTTTCCTGCCAACTTGCGTTCTTCTCCTGCCTTCTTCGCTTTGACCAATCCGCGGAACACAAGAGCCTGAGTGTGGTAATCTCTTCTTCTCCTGGTTCCAAACTCTGACACAATACATCCGGCTTCTAAAAGTGAAATTCCCTTCTCGTATGCATTTTCTTCTTGTCCATCGTATGTCCAATCTGTATCCATGAATTTGAAGTATGCCTCGCTGGTTAGAGCCAATAATGGAATTTCGTACAAGATAGTGTCGACCCATAAACCCTTAACCACCAAATTAACCATCCCCAGGTCGTCATCCTTTCCATTATCATCGTCTGCCACAAAACTGGCCTCAATTTGGTTTCGCGGATCCAATCGGAACTCTTTCAAGAAGTTGAGGTAAGGTTGATTTAAGTACGTGCAGGTATTTTGGAGGAATCGGAATTCTTCGTCCTTGAGTGCAATATTTCCCAGCTCTAATCTCATCAGCTTGCTTTCAAATCAACATCTTAGCTGCGTCCTCTTACTACTAATCTGAAGCTGTAACCAACGAAATGCAGCTCGGGACAGCTTCTTCTCCGGCGTTCTATTCTTGAACGCGTAAGTTACTTGCACGGTGGGAAAGTATTTCAAGACGGCGCATTGCATCGTTAACTTGTAAAGATCAGTATCAAGGAAACTGATCACCCCCTCAGGGTATTGTGAAGTCGCGTAGAAATCCATCTGTGATTTTGATTACCGGAACCAAAATTGTAATTCTGTTGTGATGTGTTACGATGGTCTGCCACAGTAGACGTCACGTGATCCCGAATGCTTAGGTAAC
>JBBMOJ010000495.1:0-28722 GCA_038090695.1 Sclerotinia spermophila | reverse complement strand
TCCTAAGCTCCAAAGGCTCCAACGTCCTGTCACATGACACTTGTCACGTGATCCTGATGTTACCCGTCGTAACATTTAGCTTGGATAATAAATTGTTTTAAGTGGCTGTAGTGTTTATACTATATAAGGATCACTATTTCTTAGTATGTCCGGATACCCTTAGGGAGGCTTTAGAGTAGATATTAAATAATATAAATAAATAAATAAATATAGTATATATAGTATAAACACAAGAAAATCAAAGATTCAATATATATACTCTTAAGTCAATTATTATCAACCGAATCTTGAAGGGTTGAAACCCATTTTGATAAATCCTAAAAATCATTAAGTCCTTATTAAATCAAAGAAGTATTAATAGATACAAATAGCTTATTAATATTAATAATACTATATAAACAATATTCTCAAAATCTTGTAAAATCTAATATAATAACGAAAGGATTATTTCGTTATATACGGAATCTGCCACTATAGGGGTGGCTACGACCGCACTCTCACAGATATGGATTGGGCGAATTCCCATCTTCTCGATATAACTATACGTACAATAGCGGAATACTTGTATATAATAGGATTGGCGGAGGGCAGGTTAACAAATATGTATGTCCAGTTTCCGATGTATTTTGTGGGTAAGTATAGAGGAACAGGCGAACCCAAAACAGGATTAATCATCAGAGAAATATGTTTGCTGGAGATATTGTGCCATGAATACTTACTGGTGAAGATATATTGGAATCAGACATCCCGTATTCAAAGGAAATAGTGAATATCTCATTATACAAGGTGATTGTATTATTAAAAAATATACAACGTTATTAGACTCACAGCCCTGTATATAGTTGTATAAGTCAGATAATTCTATTATATATTATTACAAAAGTGAAAGTTCATTAATATTAAATTTAATCTCTCTTATTATTATTCTTGTAATTCTCTTTGCTTTGAATTATATAAAATATCATATAATATCATATAGTAAAATATAGTGCAATTAAATATATTAGGATTCTCTTTAATAATTAAAAGGAAAATATATATATATTAAGAAATGATAAAACTATTTCATTATTAGATTAAATTTTATATAATAATATTAAATAAAAAAAAAAGATTTTTTGTATTTATTATCTTGATATTGAATCTTTTTAGAATCTTTTTTATATAATTAAATTGATATATTTTGAGGGATTGAATTTGTTGATTTTGTTTTATTTGGAATCCTAAAAACATTCTAGTTTTATTTAAATTCTTATATTTCTATTGATTTTTATTATCTTTTTTATAGAATCGATATTAATATAATTTCTTATTATTAATAGATTATTTATATATAATAAAATATATACTTCTTTTCCTATAAAAAGATTTGGATTTGTTATAAATTCTTTGAATTTAATCTTTTTGAAAAATCTCTATACAATTATTTATTAAATATTTAGAGTTTATTGAAATCTATAAAGAGACTTTTTCAATTTGAAATATAGTTTATTTTTGAGCTTAATTTTGAGAAAGATTGTTTTGAAGAATTTTAGTATTTTTATAAGGATTTCTATATTTATTAATTTATTATTCAAAAATTCAATATTAATATCTATATTATCGACTTCTAGATCTTCTATTATAGCTTTTATTAATAAAATATATAATATTGAATACCTTATTATACTAATAAAGGTTTTTTAGAAGTTTATTCTATATCTCTATAGATATCCTTTAATAATTAATTATACTTTTCTTTTAATAAACTTATCAAAGTAATCTAATTTATTTCTTAGAATATATTTATCATTCAATAACTTTTTGCTAGTAGATATAATTCCATTTATAATTTCGAAAATACTATTATTTTTAAGACTTTATAATTTATATCTAATTGTATTTATTTATATTTAAATATTCTTTTTTATAATATTCTTAAATTCTATTATTTCTTTTAGTATTGATTCAAAGTTGTAAATTAGAATTCCTTTGGGATATATAGAAATAGTGAATAATGTTTTGTATTATTAAACAATTTGATTATTAAAGGTATTCCCCAATTGTTTTTTGCAATTCTGATTTGGTTCAACTTAGATTAAAACAATTATCGAAGCAAATCTAACTTTTGGAATCTCTACAACTATTTATATATTTTGTAATCTAACTATAGGTGTTTATACTTTTTGTATTGGTTGTTTAATTGTTTGTAATTATTATTATCAAAGTAATTATAATAGTGATTCTTATACTATTATTGGAAATCACGTGTACTACATGCCACTTAGTGGCACGTGCCCTTAGCTTCCCCCTATAAATCTCTTTAGTAGAGTATAGGTAGTAACTTTATACTATAGTATAAAGTTGTATCTTATAGATACTTATATATAATATTATTATATAATATTATTATATAATATTATTATATTATATACAATTTGCTGTTTATTTTTGATAGGTTATGAGTGCTGTATTATAATAGCTTTATTATTATATTTATAATATATAAAATATGAAATATTCTTGTTATTATAAGATAGTAGATATAATTATTGTTAATATGATTCAAATGAAATAGGGTTCTATTATTGTTTTTAAAGACAATAATTGGATTGGATTTTATAAATCTATTTGAATAATAATAATATTAATTTTTACTTTGGAATTGTATATAGGGGTAGAAATAGTATTTGTAAATAATTGTATAGATATTATTGATTGAAAGAAAAGGAGAGGAATTGTGTTTTTCATTATCAATTCCAATCTAACTTCGATATATTGTTTTCAATTAATATTTATAATTAATAAAAGCAATCTTATAAATATCTGAATGTATTTATTGATATTCAATAAAATTATAAATATATAATTTGTTTAAAAGTTCCGAAAGTATTTTGGTTGTAAATTATTCAATCCCAAAATAGAGATTATATAAATCTTCTTTGATTATTTATTTGATTATTAATATAAAACATTTGTATTTCGATAATCTATTATAAATAATGAAGTCTATTCCTAATTATTGAATTTATTATTTGAAATAAAAGTTTAATAGATTTAGTATAATCTTATTTTGATTATAGATAAAGATTTATAAGATATATTATTTATATTATAATAAATTAAAAGGATTTCTTGAGGTATAATTAATCAAGTTGTAATAATAAATATTATAATAAATAATACAAAAGGAAAAGATATTTAAGGAAGGGAAAGAAAGTTTTGTAATAAAGATTATAAAGGAAAAATAGGAAATACTTTTAATAAAATTGATAAGAAAAAATTACTTTATAAATTGTATAAAAAGAAAGAATACTAGTAAAATCAGTATTATGTATATGAAAAAGCTAAGAAAGTTTTAAAACTAAATAAGGATAATATTGAGAATAATGGTTTTATTGGAGTAGTTGTAGTAGAAGAATATATTAGCTTTTTTTATTCTTATAAAATAATGTGTATTAAAGCTCAAAATAATAAATAGATTTTTGATTTAGAGATTTCTTATTATTTTATTGGTTTGATTGAAAACTTTATAAATTTTATATATTGGGATATATTATAAAAGATTAAGATAGTTAATAATGAATATATTCAAAGTATTGTATTTGGGATAGTAATTATTGGAAATCTTATATTATGGGATATCTAATATATCAAGGAGTTTCGATATAATTAGTTTATTTCTATTGGATTATTAATTGAAATAAATTGAAAAATTATTTTTGAAAGAGATTTAGTATTTTGTTAGAAAAATGGTTAATTTGAAATAACTATAAAATATTGTAATGGCAATTATATTGTTAGATAGCTTTTTATTTTATAGGTATATATAGTTGATATAGATTTCGAGATTAAGAAAATTGATTTTAATAATAATAAAGCGGAAATAATATATTAATATTTGGGTTATTTCAATTATAATTAAATAGATAAGTTCAAGATAGTTTTTAATAGTTTATATTATATTAAAAGAAAAAAGCTTATTGATCGAAAAGTATATAAAATTTGTTTTATAAAAAGGATAAATAAGTATTTCAATAAATATATAATTATTTATATTTTTATAAAACTATATTATCTTTATATAAATCTATTAGGTATATAAGAATTCTTTGAAAATGGGAAAAAATATTTTATTATAATTATTGATGATATTATTAGATTTATATGAATTAGATTTATAAAAGATAAATCAGTAATAATAATAATGTCTATTTTGATGGATTTGATTAATTAGATAAAAAAGAAATTCAATTCCAAAATCGTTATTATTAAAATAAACAATAGAAAAGGCGAATTCGGAATAGTATTCCAAATTGAGATTGGAAAGAAAGGATAAATTTTCGAACCCTTGTTTTCAGGCAAGTATTTTATAAATAAAATTACTAAAAAAAAGATTCAAGATATTAATATTATTTTAAGATGATTATTAAATGAATTAAAAGTTAAATTTAGAATGTGGAAGTTCATTATTAGGTATACTATATATTTAAAAAACAGATTGTTTATAAAAGCATTGCTTTTTGGAGAAGTAGAAATACTTTTAATAATAACTATACCTTATGAAGTTATTTATAATAGATAATCTGATTTTAAAAAGTTTAGAGTATTTGAATATAAAATATAGACTAGGAATCTTTAATATTCAAAACAATTATTTAAAAAATTCGAATCGAGAGTATTTAAAGGAAAGTATATTATAATTGGAATAAGTAGAAATTATATTTATTGCTTTCTTAATCTTCATATTAAAATTATTAATAGGATAATAGGTACTGATTTTAATAAATACAAATATCTATTTAAAGAAAAGAATATTTTAAAATAATCCGGAATAAAAAGGAAGAGAAAGATTCCTTTATATAATAGATTTAAAATTATAAAACGAAAGGTATAATTAATAATATAGAATAATATATGAAATATATAAACCAATAAATAAAAGGTTTAGATTATAAATAAACAAGAAAAAGCTTAGATTTATTTTATAATATAAGAGTTATTATTATAATTGTTTTAATAGTGATAATTATAAATAATTAAATAATTAATATAAGAAATATAAGTATTTGTAATTAGATTATAAAATGTATAAATAGTTGTAAAGATTTCAAAAGTTAGATTTGTTTTGAAAATTGTTTTAGTTCGAGTTGAATTGAATTAGAATTGTAAAAAACAATTGGACAGTATTTTTAGTAATTAGATTATTTAGCAATATAAAGTATTGTTTATTATTTTTGTATATTCTGAAGAAATTCTAATTAGTAGTTTTAAATCAATATTGAAAGAAATAGTAGAACTTAAAAATATTATATAAAAGAATATTCAAATATAGTTAAATACAATTAAATATAAATTATAAAGTTTTAAGGATAATACTATTTTTGAAATTATAAATAAAATTATACCTACTAGCAGAAAGCTATTAAGTAATAGATATGTTTTAAGGAATAAATTAAATCGTTTTAATAAATTAAGTAAAGGAAAAGTACAACTAATTATTAAAGGGTATTTATAAAGATATAGAATAGATTTCTAAAAAACTTTTATTAATATAATAAAGTATTTAATATTATATACTTTATTAACAAAAGCTATAATAGAAGATTTAGAAATCAATAATATAGATATTGATATTATATTTTTGAATAGCGAATTAATAAATATAAAAATCTTTATAGAAATCCTAAAATTCTTTGAAATAATCTTTTCCAAAATCAAGTTCAAAAATAAATTATATCTTAAACTAAAAAAGTTTTTTTAAAAGCTTAAACAAGATTTATATATTTAGTAAATAATTATATAAAGATTCTTTAAAAAAATCAAATTCGAAGAATCTATAATAAATCTAAATCTTTTTATAGGAAAGGGAATATATATTCTATTATATATAGATAATCTATTAAAAATAAAAAAGTATACTAATATCAATTCTATAAAAAAGATAATAGAAAATTAATAAAAATATAAAGATTTAAATGAAATTAGAATGTTTTTAGAATTCCAAATATAACAAAATCAATAAATTCGATTCCTCAAAATATATTAATCTAATTATATAAAAAAGATTCTATAAAGATTTGATATTAATATAATAAATATAAAAGATTTTCCTTTATTATTTAATACCATTATATAAAATATATATAAAAATAAACTTTTCTATAATGATAATAAAACAATATATCTTTAAATCATTAATTATACTATCTATCTTTTCAATTACATTTAATTCAATATAGTATATTCTATAAATTAGGTAACTCGAGTTATATAAATATTAGAGGAAAATCATTTAATATTTGTAAAGTATTTATTTTAATATCTTATTAGTATATATTCAATTAGTATAATTTATTTAAATCGATTGAATATATTTCTATATAAATATTAGGGATATATAAATTCTATTTGGGGATTTATAATAGATAGAAAATCAATATAAGGAATAGCTTTTATTAGATATAAAGAAGTTATAGTTTAGTTATTAACAAAACAGAAATCGATTTTTTTATATATAATAGAAATAGAGATTATAATAATTAATAAAGAAATTAAAAGAATTATATAAATAAAAAAGCTAATCAAAAACTTTAGTGAATAATTAAATAATAAATTATTTATTCCAATTCTATATTGTAGTAATATAAGTGGAATTGATTAAATATAAAAGAACAAATTCTATAACAAAACTAAATATATCAATATCCGATAATACTATATTCGAAAGGATATAATAGAAGCAAAAAGGCTCTATATTATATAGATACTAGGAATTGAATAAACAATTGATATATTTATAAAGCAATTAACCTATCCTAGTTTTATTATATATAGAAAAGGATTAGAATTGGATTTGGAAGACTAAATATTATAATACTAGATTGTTATTTATTATTTCATTTATTATAGGTAGGGGAATAAATCTTAAAGCTAAGAGTACTTTTGTATTATAATACAATAAAAGATTGTAGGGTATTCGAACTCTATAGAAGATATAGATATTATAAATAGTTTAAAAAGCTAGCGTTGTTATAAGAGTTAATAAGACTCTTTATGATTTGTATGTAGATTAATTAAAGTTTATATATTTAGATAGTAGTATTCCTATTATAGGGGGGATATTGGAAATCATGTGTACTACGTATTACTTAATGGCATGTGCCCTTAGCTTCCCCCTATAAATCTCTTCAGTAGAGTATAGATGGCAACTTTACACTATAGTGTAAAGTTGTATCTTATAGACACTCATATATAATATTATCATATTATACGCAACTTGCTGTCTATTTCCGACAACTATAAAATAGATTTGAGCTTCTTTTTGTTTGTTTATAATCTGAGCTTTTTATTTATTGATTTATATATTTTATATATTATTCTATACTACTAATTACACTCTTCGTTTTGCAGTTTTAGATTTATTATATAAATGGATTTTTTTCTTTCTTTTTATCCCAGATTGTTTTAGGATATTCTTTTCTTTAAATAGATATCTATATTTATCAAAATCAGTATTTATTATTCTATTGATAATCTTAATATAAAGATTAAGAAAGCGATAGATATTATTTCTATTTATTCCAATTATAATATACTTTCTTTTGAATATTTTCAATTCGAACTTTTTAAATAATTGTTTTGGATATTGGGGATTCTTGGTTTACATTTTATATCCAAATACTCTAAACTTTTTAAAATCAGGTTATCTGCTATATATGGTTTTATATAATATAATTGTTGTTGAGAGTATTCCTGTTTTTCTAAAAGGTAATATTTTTATAAACGATTTATTTGTCACGGCGCTAACTATATGTTCTATACTTGCCTTCGTGCCTCAGGTATAGACTATTAGTATATCCTATTTCTTATAAATAAAATCTCTTTCTTTTATAGCTTTTCTTTTCCTATAATATAATATAAGTCTTTATTTGTATTCTAATAATTTATATTATTAATAAGACAGTTGTTATAGTTTCATTTAATTAATTCTATTAAAGTTGTATACCAATTATATTAATTGTATTTATTATTAATTAATTGTATACTCTCGCTACTACTATTTAGGAACTCTGTTTGGTTGTTTTGATTTCGAAAGTATTCTGAAGATAGCCGATTAAGTATTCCAAATATTTATATCTAATCTCAATAGATAGTTTGCTTTTTTGAACTATGTTATCAATTCCACCAACGCTGATATCTCTGTTTTCATTGATATATTTCATAATCCCATTATTATATATTCTATTGCTATTCAAGTTATATTTATATCGATCGAGATAATTATAATCAATTTGCGAAATAAAGCTATTAAAACGAAATCAATGATTGCTAACCTTAATATAACAATTGTAATATTAAAAGTCACTGTTTATAATAGCTAGCAAGCTTTAATCCGCTGAAAGTATTTTATCCTTTTTGAGAAGTTTAGTAGTAATGAGTAGGATATTGTGAAATATTAAGATTAGAATATAGCTTTTTGTAATACAATCAATCATTACTTATCTACAGATTACAATAATAAAACTGAGTATTAAAAGATTATATTCCTTAATAATCTACTTTTTGGTTCTATATATACAAACAATCAATTGTATTTCGATAAAATCACTAATTATCTATATGACTTTGATCTGTAGTCTATTGGATAATACATTGTCAAAAGCATCTAGCAATAATTAAACAAACTGTGCTCCGAAGGCACCACTCCACTTCTTCGAATATACAATCAACAACCGAACGAGAACCGATTGGCCTCAAACGCCTCTACACCTTCAATCTACTAATAATATAATAATATATATTAGAAAGCTCATCAAAAGCCTAGGCCTATTTGCCCAACTTTTCAATAAATCGGAATTCTATTCCCGAATCTGCTCTAGCTTTAAATGAACAAATGCTAGTATACCCTTCGAGTTGCTAAAAAACTACTCCCTATCTACTACAACCTTTATCTTTCAACCCGCATACCCTCCTAATCCTTTAAAATCCTCTACACATTCACCAACCCCCGAATACTAATAATACAACTAATCTCTAATTGTTTATTTATATTCCATTATCTTTTCCTTTTTTTAAAAGAGATTACTTTTATTTTTCTATATATACTAAAGGACTAGGCCTATCCAAAGATACCAATATATAAGCGATCCTTTCCAAAACGAAATCAAATCATATTTATAAAAAGGCGAATAGTTCTTAGCCTTGAAAATAAATTACTATACTTGATCGGAGTTCTCATTTTGTAGATTAGTCCATTTTCGTAGTACATCTGAATACCCCTAGGGAGGTCCACTATAGACGTTAAGCAATATAATTAAATAAATAAATAAAATAATTAAACAAGTAATATCAAACCCTTGATCTCGTTTATAAGACTTCTATAGATTATAACAAATACAAAATAAAGAAGATTCTATTTAGTAATTTCATTATTGAATTCAAATAATTTGCTATCAAATACAAAAAAATAGTAAAACAATAAATCTCTAATTTCAAGTTCAAAGTTTTCTAAGAATTTATTAATGTCTTTATTAATTGCCTAAATAAACCCTTTATTGCCGATATCAATATATGGATAATTTAATAATAGAGTATTTATAATAATTTAGAAAAGAAGTTTCACTTTAATAATCAATATAAGAAGTAAGGTACTAATTTCAATTATAATTAATCAAAACTCTATAATAAGAAACCAATTGTTTCTATTATAGTTCTTATATTAGATATCTTTAGTAATTCGATATAATTAGATATTATTTGTTAAAGTTAATACTTTTTGATTTGTTATATTTGGGATTAATATATTGATTTTGGTTTTTGTTTTTATTGTAAAAAGCTTGATCATATTAAGAACAATTGTGAAAAGAAATAGATTAATGATATAAAATACAATACTAATTTAAGCTCCAGATATATTCCAAATATTAATTATTTCCTTATTATAAACTAATATTAGAATCCCAAACTCTATTGCAATCCAATCACCCTTTTCTATTTGAATATATTCCAATCTACTAATCGCTTTCCTATCCTTCAAATATTATTATATTATACCTTCTCGATTCTATTCGGATATATCTAAGAATTTGATTTAGAAGGATTTATTGAGGGATCTATTCAATCAGAAGAGAATAGAAGCTTAATTCTCTAATTAAGTATATTAAAAGATTAATCTCAATTTATAATTGTAGATTAAAAGATCTATTATATTTAAGAATCCTTTGTATCTTAGATTAATGAATAACAAATTTCTCAAAATCTTTATTGAAATTTCCTTTGCATCTAATATAATTATTCTGTTTATTGGATTAGTAGATAGTGGAATTATAGAATATAGTTTTATTAATAAAAAACTTATCTTCAAGTTTTATATTCCTATATACCCCTTTCCTTATACTTATTACTTATTTCTTATCAATAGAAAAACCTTTAATATTCTATTCCAATATATATTATTAGATATACAAATTAATAATTATAAAGAGTTAGGCTTATTTTATATAACTACTCTTTCAAATACAAACCCTATAATTCTTAGCTTTCTATAGCTCTAATACTATAATTCCATTATTGATTAGATAATAATAACCCTAAAATTTATATTCAAATATTACTCTAGATATTACTATTCTATCAATTCTATTGCTACTATTATTTCTGATCCTATACTAACTTCAGTTAATATTATATTAAAATTAGATCTATATTTATATAACAAAAGATTAATATCAAGGTTTTATTAAATTTTAATAATAGAAGTTGTTAATAAGAACTTTGAGAATACTTTATTATTATACCAAAACCCTTCAATCCTTTTCGAGCTTATTAATTCAATCCCAATAATAATTGAAGGAATCGCTATAGAAAACCCTAGAACTATAATACACACACAACCACCCAAGTTCAATTATTATTATACTCTTCAAATCTCTAAAGTTATAAATACTTGTATTAGAATAATCCTAAACTAGCTAATCCTGAAACCAATTCTAATATAGATTATTACTAGCTTTAGATTATACAAAAAACTATTACAAAACAAAAACGTTTTATCCTTATTGAATATATTATCGTTACTAAGCCCCCCAGATAAGCCGATTAATATATTACGAAATATTCAATAAGAAATAAACAATATAAAATTCCTTATAGCTAATAGTTTTATTCAATTCTATAAAAATTAGAAAGTTTATATTTTAAAAATATCCTAAGATAAATTAAATAAAGCTTATAAGCTATATCAAATAATAATTAATAATTCTATTTAACTATATTACAGTATTATAGAAAACAATATCGAAAAGTTTATAAAAAAAACCGACCGATTTGTGCTTTTTATAATAGAGATTCAAAGTAAATTATTGTTTTAGTTTTGTAATCTATTTATTGATTTCCTTTTCTCCTTTATAAACGAATTCCTATTATGTTATTCTTGGAATTATAAGATTGAATTTATATTAGGCAAAGAACCCTTATATTAGAAAGGTTATTTAATATTTCCAATTAAGCTTTAGATTATTTATAAATGATTTAATGATAATCTAAATAAAGGATTCATTTGTAAATTCTACTCCTAATCAGTTATTCTATTCCTTCTTATTATCAAGCCTAAAAGAAGTATTCGAATTTATTAAGATTATTATAAACTAAATAATATTACTATTAAAAACCAATATCCTCTATTATTAATTAAAGAAATCTTTAATATTCTATACTATATTAAAATATATATAAAACTGAATATTATTATTATATTTAATAAACTACGAATTGTAAAAGACTATAAATAGAAAACTACTTTTACAACTCGATTCAATTTATTCGAATTCTTTATAATACTTTTCGGCTTTTGTAATACTCCTACTTTATTCCAGAACTATATCAATTATATTCTTTTCAATCTCTTAAATAAGAATTGTACAATATATCTAAACAATATCCTAATCTATTCCAAGAAAATTACAAATCATTAAAAGCAAATCTACGAAATCATTCAAAGATTTATTAATACTAATTTGCAAATCAATATTAATAAATATAAATTTGAAATAAAGAGAATGAAATACCTCGATCTAATTATTACTCTAAACAATATCGAAATAGATACTTCAAACTAAATTATAGGTAGTATCCTTTTATAATATAATAATAAGGGCTAATTACATTTAATTATATACTTCTCCTCGAAATATAATATTATTGAATAATTACAAGATCTACAATAAGGAATTACTAACTATTATTAAATCATTAGAAGAATAGAGATCCGAACTATACGGAATATAAGAGGTATTCGAAATTATTATGGATTATAAGAATCTAGAATACTTTATATCAACAAAAATACTAAATCAAAGCTAAACTAGATGGGCCGAAATTCTATCTGGTTTTAACTTTCATAATATATATTGATCTAGCTATAAAATGGTTTGCCCTAATATATTAAATCGAAAAGTAGAAGATCGTTTTATATATATAAATCCCAATAATAATCGAATCAAGAATCAATTATAAACAATTCTTTTGGAAAGAGTATTCGATATTATTATATTTAAAGACTTCATTCAATAAGTAAACAATAATATCGATCTCATTACAACCCTTATAAATATAATTATCCCCAATATTGAAAAACCAATTAATAATCGTATTAATAAAATATACAAATTATCCGAATTGATTATTATTATATACAAAACACTCTAGAATCTAGTTATCCATTATTAGCTATTATTAATTCAAAAGAATCTCCAAATCGCTTTATAAGATTATAAATTAATCAATAATAAAATCTTTTATTAAAATCGCTTTTTCATTCCTCTCTCTATTGAGCTTTATATACAGATTATATACCAAATACATTCTATTAGACCCACCGGATATCCCAATCGAGTTAAAACTATTAATCTAGTCTCCCAAATTTATTAATAGCCCAATATATCAAAGGAAATCGAAACTTTTGTATAAACTTATTAATTCTATTTCCAAACTAAAGCTTTCTGTTTTATTGTATTTGGATTTCTAGAACTTCTATTAATACTATTTCGTTCCTAGTTCGATATCTCTATTAACTATATTACACTATTACTAATCAGCGAATACTATAAAAAGAAGTATCAATATATTGTTATAATTATCTATTATCTAATAAAAATATATTATTTTATATTAATTATAAAACTATCTATAAAGGAATTTGCTGATCGGTTTATTAAGAAAGTTTATTACTTATATAATACTCCCAATAATATTACCTCCAACAAAAATTTACAATTTGTTTCAAAATTCTGGAAATATATATTAGAATACTTATCGATTGCTTTGAAATAATCCTTTTCGTTTTATTCAGAATCCAATATAATAATAGAATAATATCTTAAAGCTTTTATAAATTTCTTACAGAACAATTAATATAATGAGCTTTTGCTTACAGAGTTTATATTCAATAATATTATATCAAAGATTATTAGTATATTCCTATTTTTTGTAAATTACAATTTTCATTTACAATTTGATATCAAATCCTTTTTATCTATACCCTTGAATTTATTATATCAAAGGAAATATGAATTCCTAAAAGCTAATAAGATTGCAGATTGGTTTAATCTTATTTTAATAAAATTGAAAACTCTTGTTATTCAGTTTATCCAAAAATATAAGGATTATATTAATAGGATTTGTATCAATACTTTTTTATATAAAGAAGATAATAAAGTATAAATTAGTATTAAAAATATAAAGATTAATTATTTAATAAAAAAATATAATAATAAATAGAATAATCTTTATAAAGTTTTTATAGTTTATAAATATATTTGTTTATTTCAATTATCTATTAGTTTCAAGATTTTTCTTATATTTTATAATTTATTACTCCGACTATTCTATTATTTATTCAGATTAATTAGTTAGAATAAAATTAATAAAGTTGAATCCTATTAAAATCAAGATTATATTTTCGAAAGAGATAATAAAACAAATAAAAAAACTAAATAATAGAAATTCAATAAACTTTTTGATTATTATAATAAAAATAGATTTCATTATAAAATCAAATAGAAATACTATCTAATATTATAATAATCTATTGAAAACCTTTATAACTAGGAAAATACAATTATTATTTTTCATTTAATTAATCCAAACAAACCGGATCCATTTGCTTAAATAAAATTCAAAAGATCTATTGATTCTAATATTCTATTAATATTAATATCAAATACATTCCTAAATTAAAACTAAAATAAATATAAAAAGCTCTATTAATTAATTACTATTTCGAAAAAGATCTATTTTAATATTATTTTTATTTCTATAAGAAATTATATATATTATAATTATAAAACTAATCATTTTGAATAAAGAATATTATTATAATACCAATTATATATTCTATAATTACTTTTATATCTCAAATATAAATTATTAGTATTTTCTATTTCCTATAAATAGAATCTCTCTCTTCTATAACTCTTCTATCCCTATAATACAATATAAATCTTTACTTATACCCTGATATTATTCTTTAAATATATAGTATATCTAATAATGAGTTCCTATATCTTAAGTTCAACTTTTGATTCATTTAATAGTGATTTTGAAATAGTATTAATATTTTGAATCTTTTTCTTAGCAACTCTATTTATAGAATGTTTTCCTAAAAGTAAGAGTTCGAAGATTAACCCTTTCTTTTTAATCTCAGTTTGAAATATTATTCCGAATTCGCTTTTTCTATTATCTATTCTAATAATAGCAACTTTGGAATTGAACTCCTTTTCTATCTGATTAATTAAATCTATCAAAATAAGCACTACTATTGTTACTGATTTATTTTTTATAAATCTAATCTATATAAATCTAATAATATTATTAATAATTATAATAAAGTATTTGTTCCTATTTTTAAAGGATTCTTATATATCTGATAGATTTATATAAAGACGATATAATCTTATAGGAATACAAATAGCTGTATGTTTATTGAAATATTTAATTATCCTTCTTATAAAGTAAGCTTTATATGCTTTTCGATTAGCAAGCTTTTTCTTTTTAATATAATATAAATTTTGATATATTATCTTTGCTTTATTATTATTGAAATCAATCTCCTTAATCTCTGAATCTATATCGGCTATATATACTTATAGAATGGAAAACTATTTAATAATATAATTACTATTACAATGTTTTATAACTATTTCAAGTTGATCATTTTTCCAATAGAATACTGAATATTTTTCAAAAATGGTTTTTTGATTTGTTTTGGCTAATAATCCAATAGAGATAAACCAATTATATCGAAACTCTTTGATATATTAGATATCCTATAATATAAGGTTTCCAATAGTTATTATTCCGAATACAATGCTTTGAATATATTTATTATTGATTGTTTTGATTTTTTATAGTATATTCTAATATATGAAATTTGTGAAGTTTTTAATTGAGTTAATAAAGTAATAAGGAACTTCTGAATTAAGAATCTATTTATTGTTTTGAGCTTTGATATATATTACACTATAGGAATAAAAAGAACTAATATATTCTTTTGTTACAATTACTCTAGCAAAATCATTATCCTTAATATCATTCTTATTTGATTTCAAAGCTTCCTTAGCTTTTTCGTATATATGATACTGATTTTACTAGTATTCTTTTTTATTATAGAATCTATAAAGAGATTCCTTTTTATCAATTCTATTGAAAATATTTCCTATTCTTCTTTTACAATCTTTATTACAAAATTTTTCTTTCCTTTCTAGAATATCTTTTCTTTTTGTATTATTTATTACAATATTTGTTATTATAACTTAATTAATTATATTTCAAGAAATCCTTTTAATTTATTATAATATAAATAATATATCTTATAAATCTTTATCTATAACCAAAATAAGATTATACTAAATTTACCAAACTTCCATTTCAAATAGTAAATTCAATAATTAGAAATAAACTTTATTATCTATAATAGATTATCGAAATACAAATGTTTTATATTAATAATCAAATAAACAATTAAAGAAAATCTATATAATCTTTGTTTTGGGATCGAATAATTTATAATTGAAATGCTTTTGGAGCTTTTGAACAAATTATATATTTATAGTTTTGTTGAATGTCAATAAATATATTTAGGTATTTGTAAGGTTACCTTTATTAATTATAGGTATTAATTAAGAATAATATATTGAAGTTAGATTGGAATTCATAATAGAGAATGTAATTCCTTTTCTCTTTTTTCAATTAGTAATATCTGTATGATTAGTTTTAGGTATTGTTTCTATTTCTGTATATAATTTTAGAGTAAAAGCTGATATTATTATTATTCGAATAGATTCATAGAATCCAATCTAGTTATTGCCTTTGAAAACGATAATAGAGTCTTATTTCGTTTGAATTGTATTGGTAGTAATTGTACCTGCTATTTTACAACAACAAGGATATTTCGTGTTTCATATATTATAAATATATTAATAAAGTTATTATAATACAATACTTATAACCTATTAGAAATAAATAATAAGTTGTATATAATATAGTAATATTATATATATAGGAATATCTATAATATAACTTTATATTGTAATATAAAGTTGTTATCTATATAATAGTAAAATGATTTATAGGTGGAAGCTAAGGGCACGTGCCACCAAGTAGCACGTAGTATATGTGATTTCCAACAAATTTATATTCAGAACAATAGCAATCCCTTAATTATCAATTGAAATAAATAGAATTAAAAGATATTACATTTCCATTTTGTAAACTTTTTTTATAATATTTATCTATTCTTTTATTTCTTGGATTTATTGAAAAAGGATTATATTCTAATTTGTATTTATTTCTCACTATTACTTCATTTTAATAATTTGTTAATTTAAATCAATTTCTATCTTAGGCTAACTAAATACTATATTTTATAAATATCACTTTTATTCTATTGGTATATTTACTTTATTATTATTATAATAGAATAGATTCGATTTGTTCTTTATTTGATTTTATGCCCTATTTTAGATATATAGGTTACTTTTTATTTCAAATGTTTTTCTTATAATAACTATTTTCGAAGTAATAATTATTTAGTAATTAATCATTAATAGATTACTCTTATAGAAATGAATAAAAAGAATTGTAAGGATTAAGTATAGTAATAAATCAATTAGTTATCCTTAATATAAGAATTTTTATTACCCTTTTAAAAACTGTATAAATTTTATAATTTATATTTATTTATATTCTGCCATTAGTTTAATACTAATATATAGATTCGGGGTTATAATATTCAAATACTTGTTTAGACCTCGATCTTAGATTTGTAATCCCTAATCTTAAGTCTATAATCTCCGATCTTAATTCTATGAAATCCGAATACTTGGTATTATCAATACACAATCCTTTTTCGCTAGAATATGCGTGATATAATCTATTATACTTTTCTTTAAAGGATCTTTATATTCATTGATAGATCCTTGGATATATAATATATTGCTATATTATTGGTGTAATTGAAATAGTGTTTAATATTTTGGTTAAGAAGCTTAGTGAGATATAGAGTATATAGAATTGGGAAGAGGGGGAATCCCTGTAGTATTCTGTAGACTATTAAGAACTTATTTATTGTAATACTCTCAAGTCTGATTCTAATCTTTCGATTTATAAGAAAAAAGTCGATTAATTAGAAAAGCGATATTAGTTAGTCTTATTTTATTATTGGGTTTATAAAGTATTGTTTGAATAGTGTATTATAAACCCTCTGGATGATTATAATAATAAGTGATACAATATTCTATATTGTGAAAACTAGTTCTATATTATAAATAAATATTACTATAAGATCAATACCTACCTACCTAGAAAAAGCTGTGTAATATTATACACTGATTATATTAAACCTTATAACTATTTATAAAATCTAGTTAGTAATATATTTCTTAAGGCTCTTATTAATATATAATATAAGAATAATTAACTATTATAACCTTAGGGACGATCTATCCTTTTTATTAATTTTAAATAATATAATGATTTCGGCTAGCTTCTATCTTATAGAGTAATAGCTTAGTATAAGGCAGGATACAAAGATTTCATAGATTAGTTCTTAAATACTTCTTTAGACCTTCAGAAGGTATATTATAGTTTGATTGATATTGGGAGATATATATTTGGCCCTAATAATATACTTTTCTATCTCTTTTATAATAATTATTCTTTTCTATAGAAAGATAAAAGGGCTTTTGTATTGAATCAATAAATTATTTGGTAGGTTATTATTAGCTTTAAATTAATTAAGAATAATCGAAAATAAAATCTTTGTTTTTGTTTTTGTTTTAATAATAATATACCTATTGATTACTAAAGGTGGGGTTTTGAATAAATTCTTGGGAATAAGCTTATACTAGCTTATTATTTTATATAACTCCTTATTATTTATAATACTATTAAATCTTATTATTTAATAAATTTGTTTAGCCTTTCGAATCACTTATTATAGATTCTGATAAGTATTTGTTATAAACTCTAGGTTAGTACCTGTCACGGGTTCATACTAGCCTCACACTAGTGTGAGGCTTAGTCATCACTAGCCATATAGTCGATACGGTTTTAGAACCTTTCTTTTCCTTCCTTGTAGAATATCATATATTATACCTAGGTATATACTATTGTATATCCCTATATTGTGATAGTATATTCTATCTTATCAAAATCCTGTTGCTATTTCCTTCTAGTAATCTAGTCTGAAAATAATCTTTGTTTTTGTTTTTGTTTTTGTTTTTGTTTTCAAAATAGTAGATACTCTAAGCTCATCCGTTATAAACCAAATACTAATATATAATTAAATCCATAAATCCATTTATATTATTTATAACAAATAGTAGTATTTTGTAGATGAATTATCAAAACTCACTAATACTGATCTTTATATATTTGTTAATATTATATCAAAATATTATAGTTACTCTATTCACCTATTCAATATTATAAATAATATTTTAGGTATTCTTTATAAAATAAAAAATAATGTTTTAGATAAATAAAAGAATTGTATTCTTTTTGATAATCTAAATAATCAAATTGATTTCAAGAAGAAATAAATATAATTTTAAGAATATAACTCAATTAATAAAACTAATCTATATAAAATAATACTTAATCTTTTTGATAAATATTTTGTAATTTAGAAACTTTCAAAAAAGAAAAGATTATAGTGATAACTTGATAGAATGAATATCTAATATAGAAATAGAGTGTTCAACCTTATTAAAGGATTGATTTTATTATATTTAATATAAAAAGAAAAAAGATATTCTATATAGCCCCTTTTATTGAAGGATATATATACCAAGAATATTTATAAAATATTAATGAAATTCTAATAGATATTGTAATTTATAAGATTATTGAAGTATTCCTTAAAAAATCCGATATTCTTTATATTATAATTGATTTAGAATAGGAAATAATTATATAGTTTGATAAATTGAAGATAGAGAAATATATACCCTTCTCTATCTTTTATACCAATCTAAAACATTTAAAAAGATAATACTATAAATCTAATAAAGAAATGATTCTAGTATTAAAACAAAAAGTTTTTAATAAATTAAAGCTTTTGGTTTGAATAAATTCAAATCTATATGTATTTAATAATATTGAAGAATGAGTAAGAAAATTTGGTATTTGAAACCAAAACTATAAAGAAAACAATTATTATATTATCTCTATCAATATAGTAATAAGAATTTTATATAATCAACCTTACTCTAATTCAACAATACTAATAACTATCCCTCTACAACCTATTAATAATCTAATAGATCTAGATATTATTAAAATATAATAAGAATAAAATTGTAAGGGAGAATTGTCACGGCGCCAACTATATGTTCTGTAGTTGCCTTCGTGCCTCAGGCACAGACCACTAGCGTGTTCTACTTCCTATAAGTAGGACCTCTCTCTTCCATAGCCTTCTACCCTTATAGTACAATATAAGTCTTTACCCGTACCCTGACAAGAATACTACTTCGGATTTTATTATTATTATAAGAAAGTAGATTATTCTATATAGGAATATGAAATAAAAAAGGCTATTGATATATAAAAACTATTTGAGGTATTATATAGGCTTTATAAAAAGGAGTATATTGTAATGGAGGATATATTGGAGGATAATAATTATCTAATCAAGGTAATTATAACAATAATTATTTAAATTGAAGTAATTATAATAACCCTTATTATTCAAAATAAAACTTCCAAGAAAACTCTTATCAATATTATTAATTTAATATATTTCAAAATTATATCGAAAACAAATCGATACTATTTTTTGAGAATATTTCAAATACTTTTCGAAGTATTATAATATTCCTTTCCTTAACTAAAGTTTATAAATTCTGGGGAAAAGTTTTATTTCCATAATAAATCGCTTATAGAGGTCAAATAAAAATAAGGAATAAATCAAATGAATAATAAATAGTAATAAGCTATTATAATTCAATTCTCTAAATAATAAATCTCTATTAATTCAAATAATTATATTCCTAATATATAGTTCCCTTTTTAGTATAATTAATTTAATTGATAATAAATACTCCAACAAAACTTTCACCAATCATTCTTTTATTATTCAATATAATATTTATATAAAACTTTTATTATATTATCAATAATTCCAATTAGCTAATAATAATATTACTAATATTATCACCGAATATTTTACAATACCTATAACAATAGGATTACATTAAGAAATCTAGATATTCTTTATTACAAAATTATCTTCCGATATTCCTATCATTTTCAAATTATTTTGACTACAATACCACAACCTATATATAGATTAGGTAAATATAATACTATTATTCACTTTTTTATATTATATAATACAATATTATTCAAAAAACATATATAAATATCAAACCCCAATTATTCAATTACCTCAACAACTCAATACTATTATTGTTATCTATAAAAGAAAGTCTTTAAAAGAGGTTTGGGATATATTACCACCAATCAAAATATTCCTTCGAAATACTTATCAAGTAAATAATTATTACAAACTAATTATAAAAAACTATAACAAAGATATTAATAGTAATTATAAATCAATCAATTCTAAAAATATATTTATTGAACTATTTCTTATTTTCAATAGAGATTATTACTGTATTATAATCTATAATAATAATATAATTTTATAAATCTTTATAATTCGAAATCAATCTATTTTATATCTAGTATTTATTAATAAAGTTGTTAGTTAGAAACAAAAGCAATCAAATCCAATAAAAGAATTATTATTATTATTAGTAATATTTTTATCAATATAATTATTAAATCTTAATTCAAATATAGAAGATATCTACTAGTTTTAGATTTCAAACTTTATATCTTTTTATAAATAGGATAGTATTCGAATTATAAGAGTAATATAAAAAGAATTAGATTAAATCAAAAAAGCCTAATATAAATCAAGTTTTATATCCAAATATAATTTTGATTTTAATAAACAAAGTTGTAAATATATTCTTTAAGGAAAAGGTATTATTATTAAAGCTTTAATAATAATATTAATATATTTATATAACTTTATTCAAAATTGTTATTAACAGAATTATTTAAATAAGATTATAGAAACCAATATAATAAAGTTTTTTATTAAAAAACCAAATCTTAATAATAACAAAATATAAAACAAAGTATTTTTCTGGTTATAGAATAAACTACTAGCCTTTTTATTTCGAAATACTGAAATCTTATTTCTATAAAGAATCTGGAATTATAAAATCGAACTTATATTAAGTAAAGAATTACTATATTTTAAGAATAAATCACTTTCGCTTTTAAAACTTAGAGTAATCAGAAAATAGATTGATAAATACCTTTTCAAGTGATTCATTCGGGAATCGCATTCCTATAATACTATACTATTACTTTTAATAACAAAACCAGATAAAGGAATTTATATCTACCAAAACTATTATAGCTTAAATAATATTACTATCAAAAACCATTATCCTTTATTTATTATAAAGGAAATACTCATCACTTTATATAATATAAAAATATATTCTAAATTAAATATTATCACTATATTTAATAAACTCTATATTACAAGAAGAAATAAATAGAAAACAGTATTTATTACATATTTCAATCTATTCGAATCACTAGTAATACCTTTTAAACTATATAATATACCAGCATCTTTTTAGTACTATATCAATTATACTCTATTCAATAAAGTCAATAAATACTATATAATATATCTCAACAATATCCTTATTTATTCTAACAACTTATTTAAATACAAAGAATATATTCACATTATTATTCAAAAACTAATAAATATAACCCTACAAATTGATATCAACGAATACAAATTTGAAACAATCTTTATATAATACCTCAATTCAATTATAATTACAAATAATATTAAAATAGATCCTAATAAAATCGAAGTTATTATATTATAGAAACAATCTATTTCAATTAAAATCCTATAATACTTTCTAAAATTCACCAATTTCTATCAATAATTTATTAAAGATTTCTCTAAGATTTATTATATCTTAAATAATCTATTACAAAAAGATAATCTTTAATTATAAAATAAAGAATATAATTGTTGGTATCACCATTGGGGAATGGTGAAGCCAATATAGTACTATGCTTCAGTTGTATATTGTTGTATTGCTTAAGGATCTAAACTAAGAAGCTACGAATCTGTTTAACGTAGTTGCTAGGGCTGTGCCGAGACACTAGTGTGATTACATAATCCATATCCCAACAATAATACTATTTTCAAAACCTTAAAAATTACTTTTATTACTACACTAGTACTAGCCTACTTCGATTATAAAAAATATACTATCCTAAAAACCAATACTTAAGATTAGACTTTTAAAAAGATACTCTTTCAATATAATGAAAATAATATCCTATAGCTAATAGTATATTTTTCCTTTAAATATTCTACAACTAAATATAATTATGAAATATATAATAAAAAGCTCTTTACTATAATCAAATCAATAAAAAAATAATATCCTAAACTTTAGAGCTCCTAGTAAGAATTTGAAATCCTTACAAATTATAAGAATTTAGAATATTTTATAACAACGAAAATATTGAATCAAAAACAAATTCGCTAATCCGAATTCCTATCCCAATACAATTTTCATATTATATATCGATCTAGAACAAAAATAATATACCCAAATATATTGAATCATAAAAAAAAGAACAAATTAAACTTTTCAAATCTAAATAATAAATATTTAAAAAACAGGAAAAGAATAATACTATTAACTATTAAATTTAATATCAATCTATATAATAAACTAAGAAAGAATATTATATTAATATCTACCAACCTAACAATCCTTATAGAAGACAAATCTATAGATCATTTAATCAATAATATTTATATAAGATCTAAAATAACATAATAACTTATAACTATAATTCAAAACCTATATATATAAAAATAACGGGATACGATAACTCTCACCTGTACATAATATATCCTACGAACCTTTCATCCTACTATCAGAGAGCTAAGTAGAATCGGTTGGAGCTAGGTAGTAATTATATACTAATCGGAGGCTATACTAGGAGCGAAGGTATATATAATTGAATATCAAATAGTATTTGTGAAGATATTTAGAATAAAGGATTATTAGTAAAATAGAAATAAAAACTATTTGATGATGGAAAGGAGATAGAAGTAGAATTGATATGGAATTATATTTTTACAAATCTGTATAGAGAATAGAATTAGAGTATATTGTAATAGAGTATATATAAAATAGAATTAATTTTTGAAATAATAATAATAAAGCTTTCAGAATATAATAGAGATTAATTAGAGCCTGTATAGAGAGTAAGGCCAATATTCTCAATCTAATAAATAAAAATCGATAGAATACCTTTGGGGTATTAGTATACAGAGTTTTTACAATCTAATAATATATATGATTCGCGGATATACCGGATTGGAAATTTATAAATGGTGAAGGGAATAATAAGAAGTATATAAAAATTAAGATTGTCAGAAAAAGGTATTTTGTTACTAGCATACTACTTAGTATATCATATATAATATGATTTCCAACACGCCCTCTTAAGTAATATACCCTACAGCTCCTTCCTCGGGAGCACTCCTTCCTAAGGAGCTAGCTCTACACTTTGTAATCAGGAAGTGGAGCTAAACCTCTACTAGGTTGTATATAGCTGTATGGATCCATTTTTTCTGATTACTAAGTTTGCTGGATGTGGGTTTCGTATCCAATGATACATTTTACCACTACGCCATCCGGGCTTATAACCTATCAGAAAAAGGTATTTTGTTATTAGCATACTGCTTAGTATATCATATATAATATGATTTCCAATAAAGATAGTATTGTCACAGCGCCAACTACATATTGATAAATACAAATTTGAAATAAAGAGAATGAAATATTTCGATTTGATTATTACTCCAAACAATATCGAAATAGATTTCAATAAAATTAAAACTATCCTCAAATAGAAATTGTTAATTAAACTTAAAGATCTTCAATACTTTCTAAAATTCATTAATTTTTATTAATCTTTTATTTGCAATTTTTCTAAAATTACAAAACCATTGAACTACTTATTAAAAAAAGAGAATATATAGAATTGGATTAATAACCAGAAGAATATCTTTAAAATATTAAAACAAGTTTTTGCTTTTGTTCTGGTTTTTACAATATTCGATCACTATCAATATACAATTATTGAAATAGATGTTTCGGATTGGACTACAGATAGTGTCTTTTTATAATACGATGATGAGGGCCGACTACACCTAATTATATATTTCTTTTTGAAATATAGTATTACTAAATGTAACTACGAGATTTACAATAAGGAATTACTAACTATTATTAAATTGTTAGAAAAATAAAGATCTGAATTATACAGAATATAAGAGTTATTCGAAATTATTATGGATTATAAGAATTTGGAATATTTCATATTAATAAAAATATTGAATTAAAGGTAAGCTAGATAGACTGAATTTCTATCTAATTTCAATTTTCATATTATATATCAATCTAACTATAAAGCGGTTTGCCCCAATACATTAAACCAAAAAACAGAAGATTATTTTATATACACAGATTCTAATAATGATTAGATTAAAAATCAATTACAAATAATTCTTCTAAAAAAAGTATTCGACACCGCTATATTCAAAAATCTTATTTGATAAATAAATAATAATATCAATCTCATTGTGGCCTTTATAGATAAAATCATTCTTGATATTGAAAAACCAATTAATGATTTTATTAATAAAATATACAAATTATCCAAATTGATTATTATTATATATAAAATACTCCGGAATCTAATTGTTTGTTATTGATTATTATTAATTCGAAAGGATTTTCGAATTGCTCTACAAGATTGTAGATTAATCAATAATAAAATCTTTTATTGAAATCGCTTTTTCGTTTCTCCTTTTGTTGAGTTTTGTATATAGATTATATATCGAATATATTTTATTGGATTTATTGGATATTCTAGTTGAGTTAAAAGTATTGATTTGGTTTCCCACATTTATTAGTGGTTTAATATATTGAGGGAAATTAAAATTTTTATATAAGTTTGCTAATTTTATTTCCAAATCAAAGTTTTCTGTTTTACTATATCCAGATTTCTAAAATCTTTACTAATATTATTTTGTTTTTGGTCCAATATCTCTATTAATTATATTATATTATTATTAATTAGCGAATACTATAGAAAGAAGTATTAATATATTATTACAGTTGTTTACCGCCTAATAAAGATATATCATTTTATATCAATTGTAGAATTATCTACAAAGGAGTTTGTTAATCAATTTATTAAAAAAGTTTATTATTTATATAATATTTCCAATAATATTATCTTCAATAGAGATTCACAATTCATTTCAAAATTTTGAAAATACTTATTGAAAAACCTATTAATTACTCTAAAACAATCCTCCTTGTTTTATTTAAAATCCAATAGTTAAATAGAAAAAATCAATACAATAATAAAACAATATTTCAAAGTTTTTATAAACTTTTATTAGGATAATTAATATAATTGATTTCTATTTATAGAGTTTGTACTTGATAATATTACCTCAAAGATTATTAGTATATTCTTATTTTTTATAAATTATAGTTTCTATTTACAACTTAATATCGAGCCCTCTTTATCTATACCCTTAACCTTATTATATTAAAGAAAATATGAATTCCTAAAAGTTAATAAGATTATAAATCGGTTTGATTTTATTTCAACGAAATTGAAAACTCTTATTACTCAATTTATCCAAAAATATAAGGATTACACTAATAGGATTTATATTGATACTTTTTTATATAAAAAAGATAATAGAATATAGATTAGTTTTCAAAATATAAAGATTAATTGTTTAATAAAAAAAATTAATAATAAATTAAACAATTCCTATAAATTTCTTAAAATTTATAAGTATATCTATTTATTTCAATTACTTATTAATTTCAAAAAAATTTCTGTATTTTATAATTCACTACTCCAATTATTCTATTACTTATTCAAATTAACCAATTAGGATATAATCAACAAAACTAAATCCTATTAAAATTAAAGCTGTATTTTTGAAAGGAATAATAAAATAAATAAAGAAACCAAATAATAGGAATTCAATAAACTTTTTGATTATTATAATGAGAATAGATTTCATTATCAAATCAAATAGAAATACTATCTAATATCCTAACAACCCACCGAAAACCTTCGTAACCAGAAAAATACAATCATTACTTTCCACCTAACTAATCCAAACAAACCAAACCTACCCACTTGAATAAAATTCAAAAGATTTGCTAATCCTAATACTCCATTAATATTAATACCAAATACACTTCCAAATTAAAATCAAAATAAACCTAAAAAACTCTATTAATTAATTATTATTCCAAAAAAGGTTCATTTTAATTCAATAATAAAAATCAAAGTATTTTAATATTATTTATTTCTATAAGAAGTTATATATATTACAATTATAAAACTAATTGTTTTGAGTAGGGGATATTATTACAACGCCAATTATATATTCTATAATTATCTTTATATTTCAAATACAAACTACTAATATATTCTATTTTTTATAAATAGGATCTTTCTCTTTTATAGCTTTTTTATCTTTATAGTACAATATAAGTCTTTACCCGTACCCTGACAAGTATCTACTAGGGCCGGTAGGAGTATATATAAAATAGAAGAAGGGATACTTTTAGTATTTTACTTATAAACATATAAGAATAATACAACAGCGGATAAGCTCCAATATAGAAAGAACATTTTTAGCAAATCATATTTGGTATTATCATTCGATAGATATTATAGTAATAAAAGACCTTCAGTTTTACAATATATATATATAATATATTTTTAATCCTCTATTTTTAATTACAGACTATATATTCAGGAGATAGATTCTATAAGTAATGCTTTAATTAGTAGATTAGAAATATTATAGAAAAACTACTTAATTAAAGATCTAATATAATAAGCTTGTAAGATATAATCGGCTTTATTGTACAAAAGAAATCTAGCAAGGTAATACGAAATAGCTATCAGCTATAAAGTATAGTATATAATAGTAATAATAGTAATACTATTTATATAACTCGAAAGGACAAATGTATATATCGGTCTATAATAGAATACTATAGAGTAGAGGGTATAAAGAAAATATCGGATAAACTTAAAGAATAAACAAAAATAGAAGTATAAAATAATAGTTTTAATCCTAGCCGGAATTTCTAAAAGTAAATATGTTGGAGATGATTTAATATAGTCAAAGGATTCTATAGGAGTTTAATATTAGTGGCTCTATTATAGTATACTGGGAAAGTGTTTATAGATATAGCGAATCTATTTTGTATTATAAGATATTCTAGAAAGTAGTTATAATATAATCTATTTCTTCTATAGCCGCCTTAATAGCGAGACCGCAGTATATCGCCTCCCGAAAGAACCTCAACAAGCTAGCCTTAGCCAACAAGGTCTTTGGATCTATAGATATGGAGATAGCAGATTGTAAATCATTTGGATCAAATAACCCTACACCTATCTTCTCCCTATAAATTGCACAACCGATATATACTCACCTAGAGATAGGGGGCTTACAATTGTATAAGCCAATATTAATAGGAACTATTCGAATTATATTATTCTATTTCAATTAGCCTTCAAGGCTTCAATAGATATGATCTGTATATAGAAACCTCGATTATATTCAAATAATACAATTCAAAACTATACAATATATAATAAATATTAGTTAATAGATTATTAAACGGAATAATAGAATTCTAAAGAAGGGGAGTCGGGTCTACAAGTAATTATATATATCTATAAAAAGATTGATCTTGTTATTCAACAAATAGAAAGTTTAGAGAATAAAGATCTACTATAAATTAGGGTAAATAGTTATTCAATCTTGAATATGTATTAGATCCCCCTCGATCCGATAGTAATAGACTATATAATACAATTTGAATTAAATATTCAAATAATTATAGAAAGGGATTTCAATACTAAGAATGAATTATAGGAGTCTGATATTTCTGTTACGACAGACATCACCTAATACATTCGCGTGTCACGTGAGGGAGCCTTGAGGGAGCCTTGGGGAGCTACAGGCTCCAGGAGCATACGGATCCCAGGGGCTCC
>JBBMOJ010000494.1:10617-28807 GCA_038090695.1 Sclerotinia spermophila | reverse complement strand
GAGATCTCTAGACACTTCCACGTGACCCTAGAGGCAGCTCCCGTAACACTTTTCCCTTTCAATATACTTTTTTTCTAATGTTTCCTTCTTTTTTAGAGTATCAAGTTTATTTAAATATTTTAGGTTACAATCGGCCATTTTCTTTCTATATTTATGGAGAAATTTCTTTTGTTTACAAAGACAAACCACCTTAGCTATTGCTTTTTGAGAAACTATAATTATATACTTTTCCTTTTCATCCAGCTTTTCTTTCTAACAGTTTAAGGAAGTTTAGTCAGAAGTATAAGGAACTTTTCAATCCTAGTTATCTTCCAAAACAAATTCAGTATTACAAGAGACTCGGGAGTATATATACTCCGAATAATAAGTCCTTTAGGGATTGCTATAATCCTTAATATAATACAAACCTTACTCACAATAATAAGAATATGGAGATATTTCGATATTATAAGAATTAATCAACTAAATAAGAATTAATTGTTTTTTACATTTTCTAGCTGTTATTCGAATTCTATTAATAATTGATAATATAATTAAAAAGGTAAGAAATTATAAAGCAATATAAACATTATATAAGAATAGATAGTATTACATTAATACTTAGAATAAGTACTAGACTAGAAAAGGGATAGTATTATAATAGATATCATATAATATATTCATATATTATATAAGGGAGCCTTAGGGAGCTATATACTTCTAAAGTATATAGACCTTAAGGGCTCTAGAGAACAAAGGTTTATATAAGGGAATAGGTTTTATTACAATATAGAGCTTCGTACTTAAGAACAATTATTAGTTTTATATTATAGTTACAAGAATTATAACCAACTACAAACCTTATCGAATTCCTACTTGAAGTCTAATCTAAACCACCTCGAGAGATCTCTAGACACTTCCACGTGACCCTAGAGGCAGCTCCCGTAACATATAAATCCCTATACTAATTTCTATCTTATATATTATAATATTAAAGTTCTTTTCGTTATTGACGAAATACCCATTTCGTTAGTGACGAATAAAATCAGTACTTTTTGTAATCTATTTATTATTGAATTTTAATAGAAAAAAAGAAAATATTAATCTAAGGGGTTTTAGAATCTTTCAATATTAGAATTTAAGGAAAGGTGGACGGAGAGGTATGTGTGTAGAAATTAAAAGAAAAAGATCAAAACGAAATAAAAGCTAAGAGAATAAATATAAGAATTAAAGAATAGGTGGAAGTATTAGTCGAAAGTCTAAAGGGGAGTAGATCTATTTTATTTTCAATTTATTCTTTAATTATAAGTTTTACTACTATATTATACAATACAGAATGTATTATATAAACAAGAATCTGATCTAGTTTTAATCTATATATTAATAAAAGATTCAAAATATAGGTATAATACGAATTGAAAAACAAATAAAACCTATAGGTTTTACTTAACAAAAGTTGCTTTAGGCCTAAATTTTCAATTAACCTTTCAAAAATTTAGAAAATTCACTAAAACCCTATTGATTGAAATAAGCTTCGTCAGATACGAAAAGAAGATTAATTAGATTAATATATTAAAACCGATTTATTCAATATATTATGAAAGTATTGAAGATTTTATTACAGTGACGAAGCAATCGCTTCGTCAAGTACGGATTCTGCCACCATAGGGTTATCGACGATGAGGGTCTGAATATTGAGATAATACATCCCGGGCAAACAAAAAACAACTCACACAACATCCATACCGGTATAAAGCTTACATATCTTTCCTCTTGCTATATCTACTGACCAAATCTTCAAGATCTTCTTCGATTAGCTTCCATTACAAATTCACAAAATATGGCTTCCACAACCGATCTTGAAGTTGACTCGCCACCACTGGCATTAACCTGTATCATTTGCAATCTCCCGGCAAAAGATTGTGCACGCTGTAAATCCGCCGCCTACTGCTCCCCCGTATGCCAAGCTGTTGATTGGCCTCTCCACAAAATTCTTTGCAAGAAATTCACCGCAATACCTCCACGTCCAAGTCCCACCCACAAACTTGGAATTTCGTTTCCTCCCAATACTAAAGTTCCAGACCTAGTGTGGGTGAACTTCAAGAAGACCAAAATTCCTAACTTCGAAGGGCAGTTTGATGTACCGGAGGTCGATAGGTTCCTCACTTACGGCCCAGGCGATCGTTACGATTCCGAACAACTCCTCATCGAGCCTCAGCGGATCATGCGAGCACGAAACATCAAACATACTCTTGCCGTCTACATGCGAGATAATTTTGGTTCTGACGGTTCAAAGATGACGCAGTCTGCAAGCTCAATTACGGCTGGCAAAATGAAGCATAATTGGAAAGGACCTCTCATTGTTGTTGCCATGGACGGGCAATCTGTTCCTCAAAGCAGAGTGTTGAAGATGGGAACTATGTCTATTAGCTGTGGAGCCGGTGTTGCGTTTCAAAGAAGCATCGATGTCACTTTAAGAGATTTCAGAATTGTTCATGATTATTTTCTGGATTATCCATATGGATCGGAGGGTGGCCTCACGCTGAAGGATCAACACGGAAACAATATGAAATAATCATCACATTTAGAATAAGGCTTCATTACTTGAGATGTCTTCCAAAGTCAATGTTCGTAGCAAATACTCAGATCATGCAATGCAATTTCCGTGCTATGAGTGAATGCCACGGTGCTCTCTCTGAATCGTTCCTACCAGTTCAATGTGACGGGTTGGTCTCTGTTCGGCATTGCCTTTCCAGCGATGCCCATATATCAGCTTCCAGAGCATCACGAGACACATGTGTGACTGCCGTTGAGGCTCTTGAAGGTCCAGGATCGTTGAAGACTTCCACTTTCCTTTGTGTTTTGCCAACTTCTAGAATTGTGCCTCCAGGATACTTTTCACTCTCGATAAGTTCCAACATTGCTTCGGCAACAAATTCTGGCGTTACCCAGTCCGGGTTGTCTTTGGGGATAAAAGCCATCTTTTCGGGACTTTCTGTCCATAATGGTGTTTTTATGAGACCAGGTGCTACTGCACTTATGCGTACTTTGGGGATTTCGGGAGCAGGGAATTCCAACTGTGCCAATGAACGAACGAAACCTGATATAGCATGTTTCGAAGCTACATACATTGGCGTTGGAAAGAATGGTACTTGGCCAGCAATACTGGATATATGAATAACAACACCAGGCTTCTTCTGCCTCATGAAGTGCTCGATAGCCATTTGTGTTGTGCGTATTGGGTGAGTGATGTTGATATCAAGTAATTTGTATCTCGATTCGGACGTTTTGTCGACCGAAGGTGGGGTATCGGGAGGGAGCCAGAAATTGGAAAATGGCTTTGTTATTTATTAGCGACCATCTTTCAATTCTGGTCTGTGAAAACGAACTGGTTCAAACACGCCAGCCCCGGGGCACACAATATCAGCACCACCGAACTGCTCCGTTGCTACCTCAAACATCTTCTCCAATTGCGCCCATTCTGTTACATCGGTTCGTAGAAATACGGCCTTCGCACCATTTGAAGATTCGGAATGTTTTGATATCAATTTCTGAGCCTCTGGACGCAGAGCCAGATCTGCAATGACAACATTGCAACCTTTGCTGAGTAGCAATTCTGCAAAACAAAAATTGATACCGGAACCACCTCCAGTGACAATCGCCGTTTTAGATTGAACGTTCATCGCCATGTTTCTGTAGGTTCAGGTACTATTTATCGTCTTAAATAGATAGTGTATGCCGGTTGAGAAAAAGTAGCGGATTTATATCAATAATAAGGGTCGGAATACGTGGGCCATTCTGTGTGGAGAACAAGAGACGAGTCCGGACTCCGAACAAGGTAGGTACACGATGATTCACCCGGATAATTGGAATGGCTTGACGAGGTTACCGTGGATATGTGATGGAACAATGCATAGTGTGGAGCTTTTGGTCAACTTGTAGTGGGCATCTCTCTGGACGATTAGGACGACTTATCTCACTCTACCATATCACGTGCAAATTTACCCCCAGCTTATGCTGCAGCTTGTGCTGCAGCCACTTCATGATCCCAGAAGACTCCGAGAAGCAAGGGAAGGTTGAGCGAGATCAAAAAGCCAAAAAAAACTCGAATACCTACCTAATTAACTTTGCTAGAGAGGGAAAATTTTCCCGATTGACTTCTAGCTTGTGCATGCTTTGCATGCTTGCTTCACCGGTGGGCGCACGGGCTGACAGCACACTGCGAAAACTTATTTGCCAATATCTCTCAAAATATTCAATCAAATATCTCGAGCTCTTAATATTATAATTTATTATAATTTATTATAAATTAAAATAATATAAGCATAAATTCTGACATCAAACAATCGAGGAATTAATTTGTTATAAAACTTGAAAGTTGAGAAGAGCCCTGTCAGTTTATGCACCCACTGGTGGATGCTTGTCTGGAAAATCCAAGGTACACCGCTTGCTTCCCGCCACTCCACCTAAATCTGGGGTCTCCAGAGTTTTGCCGATACCAAATAAAAATCAATCTCTCGTCCCGCTGTTTTGGCTTCAGCTATGTCCGTCAAGCTGTATTCAAATGAAGTCATCTATCTCTTCCATCGTCAAGATTCTCAGGCCGGTAAAATGATCAACACTATATAACATCCTCGTGTGGCAGCACGACTGCATCAAGGATGATATGAATGTACATCCTGGTGTTCGTCAAGTATAAAGCCATTAGAAATTCTCCAGTCTTTGTGAAGTTGGGATCTGCAAGATCGCGAGTTTCGTAATTGGTTGTTATATTTGACTTGATTTCGCACAATGGCTCGAAAGTATCTTGGAGGTTCTGGTGAGGCACTGACGGTATGGATATCCATTGCTGCTTCAACGGTTTTGGTTTTCTATGGCTACGACCAAGTAAGTATTTCCCAGCATTTTTATAGATAAACTAAAGTACTAACCGTTTTAGGGTGTCTTTGGAAACGTGTTAGTTGGCGATGACTTTCTTCGAACTATGGGGTATCCATCAACAAGTGTTCAAGGGACCTTAACTTCAGTCTATAATCTGGGCTGTTTCTTTGGAGCGCTCTCTACTATCTGGACTGGCGATTTTCTTGGACGACCAAGAGTGATACTCTTAGGAAGCACCATCATTGCCATAGGTGCACTCATTCAGACTACTAGCTACGGTGTTGCACAAATGATGGTGGGAAGAGTAGTTGCGGGATTAGGAACAGGTATGAACACTGCAACTGCAGGTGTTTGGCAGGCCGAAACTAGCAAGATGAGAAGCCGTGGGAAACTTGTCACTATCCAGATGGCAAATTGCATTACCGGGTTCTCAATCTCCAATTGGCTTACACTTGGTTTTTCATTCACAAAGGGTAGTGTGGCATGGAGATTTCCTTTAGCTTTCCAAATATGTAAGGGTCCCTAATGATTGAACATGGTATGGTACTGATCAGACAATAGTCTTCACTGCTGTAATCTGGTGTTTGTGTCCATCCCTACCAGATTCGCCACGTCTCCTCATCAGAAAAGGGCGATACGAAGAGGCATACGAAGTTCTTGCAGCACTTGAAGGTCATGGTGCAAGCATCACTTCCCCATCTGTGAAACAGCAATTTAATATTATCAAAGACGTCTTGGACCGAGAACATATGAACACATATACTTGGTTCCAACTGCTGTCTGGTAAAGGTCCATCTGGAGTCTTAAGACGTATGATTCTAGGAGCTTGGATGCAAGCAATGAATCAAATCAGTGGTATCAATGTTACCAGTTATTACATGACATATGTTTTCATTCATGCACTAGGAATTTCTGAATTGAGGTAAGAGTATTTTGGCCTTCAATTCCTCCTACCTAACACATAATCAGAGCACGTATTCTTGCAGCCGCGGGATCTGTCGACTATCTTATTTTCGCTATTTTAGCCTACTTTGTGATTGAGCGATATGGTCGTCGACGTGTGATGATGGTCTCTGCATTCGCATGTTCTACTTGCTGGATCATCATCACCATCGTACTTGCCTTGACTGTCTCTGACTCAGCACATAGCTATCAGTACGGAGCTGTGGCGGTCTCATTATTCTTCGCATTCTTTGCATCTTTTGGTATGGGTGTTTTAGGAGTTCCATGGCTCTATCCTACTGAAATCAATGCTCTTGAGATGCGTACAAAAGGTGCATCTCTAGCTATGGCCACCAACTGGATCATGAATTATATGGTTGCGGAAGTGACTCCATCAGGAATTGCAAATCTCGGATGGAAATTCTGGATCGTTTGGGCAGTTATTTGCGCAAGTTTCGTCCCAATTACATATCTCTTCTATCCGGAGACCGCGAACAGAAGCTTAGAAGATATTGATCGTTTCTTTGAGAGTAAACCTGGGCTTTTTATTCACCGAAATAAGTTAGCTACCCAACTGCAGAGACCACAGATATATGAAGAGGAAGATTTGAGGCTTGGGAAAGTTGCAGAAGAAAAGGTCTCACAGAAATCGAGATCCGGCCCAGACAACGCTGTTGAGGTTATGGAAGTGGAACAAAAACTGGCGTTTACGGGGAAATTTGTTGCCAACAGAGTTGTTTGACTTCAAAACCACAACCAAACGTCTGATTTTCGTTTATGTATTGATAATATTGCCTTTTTTTTTCCCATGTGCTTGGCTCATGACTGCCTTATAATTATCCATGGCGTTACAATCTCAAGTTCAATATAAATGTTAACAAAAGGTTATCTTTTCCGTTACATACTTTGTTGTCTTGTCATGAGATATCTCCCTGTTCACAAAAACTTTCAAATCATATCCTGATCCAAGCTTTTTGAAGACACTGTTTCTTTGGAAGAGTCCTCTCCAAGGGTGTTTCAGGAGTCTGACCACCTCTAGCCCATATAAGCTGTCAAAATAAGGTCCGTATCTGCAATCAATCCCTCCGCATTTACCTAAATCGCAGCTGAACTCCAAAAGAACCCAATCGCCTCCGCTATCTCTATAGCATCGGTAGATCTTCTAAGTGCTACTCCAGCCCTTAATGAAATCAGATGTCTGTGAAGCTCTAGCAAATTCCTGTCGGCAAAATTTCCGGATGATCCGCATGGCTAGAACCGCAGTATATCATAAATGGGGGTGCATGATGACCTCAGTTGAGACGGGAGAGAGTACAATTCAGAAGCTTTATACAGCAGATTCTAAGGAGAATAAATATATATTGTCCATTCGGAATGGTACAGGCGCCCTTATTTTCACTTGAGGTTTCCGTTTACATTGCCGAAATCTTAGATTCAATAAAGTTCAGAAGATTCAGGAAGGCGCGAATAGACAACGTCGCTTCTTTCCATGGTCTATGAATTTTCTGATACTTTGTTGAGATCGCGAGTTAAGGATAATTGACTCATAATGACTATTATTCATAGTGATTTCATTATCACAGTCATTTGAGTAACTTCCTTTTCCCACGGGAACAAAAGCTCTTGAAGCTTCATTATCTTTCTTTGACTTTCTATATTTACCAAAAGTTTCGACATAAATTCCTGAATCAATTCCGCGTCACGGTGGATCATCGATGACAATTACTTCCTCGATAGAAGGTTACTAACAAGAAGCCCCTATTCAGTCCAGTAACTACGGCATTCATAATGAATATTTCACATCGCTGGAACAACGCACAAATTATAAACGGCTCATTTAGCATGGTATATCTGGAGGGACCCCCAAACAACTCTTTATACAAAGTGACAGTCTAGCTCAGTCATTATTATATATTATCTCTAGTAAGAGCCTCGAAAATTCCAGCGTACATTCAAAATCAAACATAGTACTCATCTCTTTCAACAACCAGCTCGAGTAACCATAGCCACCAGTACTCCCTCACCATGTCCATCTTAACCGAATACTGCGTCAGGGTATCCTTCCAATGTCAGCTCTGTAACACAACCGACCTCTTCGAAATTCACCAATGCGACAAAGCAATACAATCAAACACATGGTACCATCCCTGCCAGCACGCCGTCACTATCAAAGTCGCAAGCAAAACAAGTCTGTGTAAAGACTGTTGGGGACTAGTCGATATTTTGAAGTTTCCCATCTGGAGAGCCTTGTACCAAGAAGGGAAGAAAATCAGCGATGCTTTTCTCGAGACGTTTGAGAATCTGGGACGTTTGGGGTTTAGAATCAAAGGAGGAGAGCACGAGGATGTTTGTTGCAGGGGGACAATTGTGTGGATTAACAGGTTGGCTGGTGAAATACCGGAGACGGAAGCATTATTCCCCTGGCGCCCTTCGCTGGATAGTTTTGCGGATGAGATCACAAAACCGCACTATGTTGTTGGGGGACAAATGTACATTGCGAGTGCGGTGGAGGATCTCCCAGAGTGTGTGGAGATTGTCAGAGAGAATATTATTAATATCAGGAACAAAACTGATGCAGCGCGGAGTTTTCTGGAAGAAAAGGGATTTATGATAGAAGGCGAGGTTCTTGGGTTAGCTACTGAGTCGCATGGCGAGTCGCAGTTGGAGGGGCATCTTTGGGGGTTTCTTCAAGGTAATGAGATTGTTCCGCCGGGGGAAGATCATGCGCTTGTGGTTAGGAAATTGGGGAGTGGGAAGGCGGTGAAATTTACGAAAGCGAAGTGACGAGGGCCTGCTAAGGGCTAGCGATCTGATGATGCTCGGGATGGAAAACTTATGGAAAATTGGGATTGCTGTCGAGCCTTGAAAGTATGCTTCGAGCCATGCTACTTTTTTAATGGTATAGTTTGAAACGTTCCGGAAGGAAAAGGTCTCCAAGATTGCCGTTTTTCAGTTCCCCTCATTATCCAGATAGCCGAGGTCAGGCTGTGAAGATAGCATTTGACTGCGTATATATAATTAACATGATTATCCATAAAAACCATGTAAGATTGAAACTAATTTCCTTGATTCTGATAAATTTGAAAACATCGCTCCACAATAAGCATATCATAAACTGATGATCTCATTCCCTCATGGTAGAATCCACTTAATCACTACCGCCTCCCTACATCGATTACCAAACATGCGATATTTTACACAAGAGGTATCGTGACCAGCAAATTATTCCAGCAAAAGATTGCTGTACCTATTACCGCGTATACATAGAGATAAAATAACATGATATATTAGCAGATTCCACCCCAGAACCTATTCTTCGCTAAGATTAGGTCTATTCACCGGGAAGTGACTCATAGTGAAATTATAGTAAGAGAACATTTGACTCTTTAATTATGAGGGCCGTGACGAAAGAAAATGTTACATGGTCAACTTTGTGCATATGCGGCGCGCGTCAAGATTTCAGGCACAAAACGAGCACTAGACTACAAGTGTTCAAATACACTACAGGTACAGCCGATAAGAGAGATGAAAGATGGCAAATGAGTTAATTTGTTTAATCGCTGCTAAATGGCGAGAAAGTCAAAGTACTTGTCCATGTAGTATTGTCACGAAGCTGAATTGCAAGTAATATCATTCATTGATTGTACTTGAAGCACAACTATCCTAAGTTCTGTCCCTAAGTTGTATTATGGTCAAAATGTAGCTTCCGAGACTCGCTGTTGAGTTCTGATGGTTCCCAGCAGTAGTCACGAACAGAGCTTCATAAGTTCTAGAGCCACAACTCCCCCCGGCACAAAATCATTCCCACCATCCTGTCCTGTCCTTTGATGCTTCACAAGTGATTGTGTTTCCAAACGCTTAATAACACGGTAAAGATGCGATGCATGAAATTTATTTTCAAACAATCAATTTCCAACCAATTTAACTCTGCAAGGAAGTCCATCACTTGGATGAGCAGCCCCAGAAAGAATCTGGTAAGCCCTATCACCCTCAAGTGTTCTCGGACCAGTCTTCGGATGCAAGCTGTCCCACTCATCATACACGCTCTGAATTTCAAACTCTCTGGAAGTCAAAACGAGGAAAATCTTCATCTCCAGCATCGCAAGTTCTTGTCCGATGCATTGACGTGGTCCGAATTCAAATGGTCGAAAGGTGCCTTTCTGGGGGTACAAACGGTCGCCCTCCTCAACGAGCCAGCGCTCTGGAATAAATTTGCTGGGTTCGGGCCAATAAAGAGGGTCGCGCTGAATGGCGTGCGAGTTCGACCATACCATGAATCCATCCGTGGGGAATAAAAGGCCATTGCTTCCTGACATGAAGTAGCCGGGCTCACCGCTACGAGCAGTTGAAGCCGAGGGGTACAATCTTAGTGTCTCTTTTGTAACGGCCATTGTGTAAGGAAGTCGATTCAAGAGGTAAGGATCTTCTACAATCTTTCTTGCGGCTTCCTTGTGGTCTGGGCCTAGAACCAAATCATGCTCAGCAATTAGCAACTCGCGGGTCCTCGGATTAGTCCAAAGTAAATGAAGGGCATAGCACATGGTACTGCTCGTTGTATCGTGACCTGCAAAGATGAAGACTCTCAACTGGGATGTGGCGATATCTCGAAAGGCGGTGTCTATGGCGTTACCGGAGTTGTTTTGGGGCTTGCTAGCAAGATAATTGTCCAGTGCGAGGTCGATTATGGATTTGCTTCGAGAGCCTTGGGTATCTTTACAAATGTTGTTGCGGCGTTCCAGGCGCATATCCAACTCTCTCCAAATATATTTTACCATTCGACGACTGTTCCACCAGTTGATTAGAGGACGGACAGGATGATAACGTTGTAATGGATTGACTTCGTGACCAAACGATAACCAATCAAGCTGATTGAGCAAGGCAGAAACAAAATCATTTGTCTCAAGCTGTGAGTTCAAATGTGTATCCCTAGGCGTTGTTAGAAATTGTTCCGATATCATCAACCTCAAGAGATCTACTTACAGCGCCATCCTACTGATGATATCCAGGTTTAATCTGGTCGTTAAATGATCCATGATTACAATATTCGAATTCTTAGCGGCTTTCCTTAGGATCTCGCAGAATATTGACATGTCTTTCATCAAATCAGGAACCAGAGTCATAAGATGACCAGCGCTGAAACCCGGATTGAAGATGGTTCTCCATTTTCTCCACTGTTTGCCTTCCATTGAAACCAGGTCTTTTCCGCCTGTCATAGGCTGCAAGTAATTACGCATAGCATGGAACTTAGGCAATGGGTGTGATTGAGTCATCTGATAAGCTGCATCCGGACCTACAACAACCAAAATTTCACCGCCAAAAGGCCATGTATCAAGGTAGAACATTGGGCCAAGGCCAGGATAGAGAAGTTTTATATGGTGTGGGAGAACGTGACGATGAACATCGCTGGGTAATCGAGATACGATTTCTCCAATCAATTTCAAATGACCAAACACAGGGTGATGGGGAGGCATTGGCTTTGAAATTTGTTAGCCATAAGATCATGAAAATCGGGATCTAAATCAGAAATAGCTTACCAGACCATAATTCTGCATGCGCTGAAACTTGCGACGTACTCGGTAGAGCTCGATAAAGAAACAGGTAATTCTAATACCAATTACCATGAAGCAAGCAAGTATAAGAAGGCGCCAGCCCGGAAGCTTAGTAACGAAGTCGTTGTTGAGGAACATCATCGCACGGAGGCCAAATCAGAAGATTTGTAAAGTATCAAACAAAGCGCAAAAGAATGAGTATTTGTCTAGATCGTATGTGATCTTAAAGAGTGTACGTGATCGAAAAGAGTGTACGTGATCGAAAAGAGTGTATCTAATCAAAAAGAGTGTATGTAATCGAAAAGAGTGTACAATGGAATCAAAATAAATAGAAAGAAGAGGCAGAAAAGACCTGAGCATACGGCAATCACTTGGCGCTAAAGAAGGAACTCTTGAAATCATACAGAGAATATATAGGTATACGATAGCTTGCTGGATGGTCCGTATCATGAACCAAATCTCGATTATAATATTGGTGCCCTAAATTTTAAATGAGCTAGCTTTTACAGCTCCAGTGAATATGGCGAAATTTTCCGCGCTAAGAGCAAATAGATCGCGCTAGTACTAACTCCAATAGATGCCTACTTCTTTCAATGCCTTGTCAACCTTTTGAAAAGGTCATACTTATTAACCAAGACAATATCTCTATGCTTAGATAAAGAATCTCTTGCTTCCTTCCACGGAGAAGGAATGGTAGCGCATTCACTTCAGACTAGCTTGACCTAATAAGCGAAGCAGTACTATACAATCGAAGCAATACCGTACAATCTTAAACCGATTAGCGAAGTAGTATGCCAATATCCCTAATTCACTCCATTGGAAATGTAAGATTTCGACATTCTTCTTTTTAATATATGACGTGAATATGTGATGCATAACTATGCAGTGACATCTGATTTGCAGTGAAGGGGTCTTATCATTGATTTACTCATTTGGAAGTGATATTTCCCTTGCTCAATTTCATCAAACCTAGGCTCAATTTAAGTAATTCATAATCAATATTTATAAAAAGAAAGTATACTTCTGGATGATCTCCAAAAGATCCTATATGTGATATGATTCTGTCATGAAACTTGGGTGAACAATACCTGGTGGTTTTTCGTGATATACCAATCGTTATAGGGGGGAAAGAAAACGATTGGAGAGTTCACTCGAAGAAAGTACAGCGACCGAGGGTTTTCTAATTGGTGCCAGGAACTGTCAAAGGGGCCTTTTGGTCCTCCGTTCTCGGGACTAATAAAGATAAGAAAAAGGCATACGAGAAGTCAAAAGAAGATGGATATGAAAGCCGGGATGGTTGTTCAAAGAAAGTTCGAGATAGAGGGATCATCTTTGTATACATACGTGGGTGCCTCCATTCAATGATTAGAAACATTTAGAAAGGCACGCTTCTAGTTGCAAATAAGACTACAATGTAAACCTCTCAAACGCAATCCAGGTAGCAAATAGAATTGGAAGTGTGTGCATGTGTGCCATGAATGAAGCTTGATCATTTCCAGGTGTTGCTAGCAAGTCAAAGACTTTGCGACACGCAAATGACAGTTTTATTTTGATGAAGTGAAATGTGCCGACAAACAACTATCTCAACCTCTTCTCTCAACTTGGAAGACTTCTAGAAACGTTTGTAATCGCAAGGAGGTTAGTAATCGATTATTGAAAATCTTCTCGGTGATGAGATACTATTATCCAAGTGTGGGATGAAAAACAAAGCGTTAAATCTCAGAAACAGATCAAACAATTGATATACTATCATCTTATATCCTTTAAAACTCTCAAAAATGGGCCGTCACTATCTAATGATTGAAAAACTACTGAAAATGAGTATAGCAGTCATTCTATAGCTTCCTTGAGCGTAATATAGCTTTGTGTCCCTCCTTGTCTGCTACTTTGTAAACAAAACACGGTTGATATAGAAACTTGAAAGAACCACCTGTCAAGCTTCGCAATATCCAATCACAATTATCCTAGACACTATTGTCTTCATAAGATCATATTTCTGCAAGTTCACTCGAGGGCGCTTAGAGTCTAATATATAAAGGAGATGATCAAACAATAAGCCGAGTAAGAGCCCGACATTGAATAACTGTATGTACAATAGCGAATGACCTTAAGTCACATGCCTAGGCTTAGTAACCTACTAAGCGAATGCGAAGGCGCTAGCCTCGTAGAAATCCATATTTATGGATTGCCCACTTCAATAGCTAGCTCCTTAGACAGAATACAATACATGACAATTAGGACTCGCTATCGCAATACGTGAAGTGGGTACTACATCATCTGTATCCTTCTTGAAACGAACAATAACCATACTTGAGCTCTTTCAATTGTCAGGCTAGTCATTCAGACTCCATCTTCGAAGCTAGTTCATCGTTTTGCAGTAAATTATGCACTTACATGCCATGAAAGCTTAACTTCCGTCAACCTACTCAAATCAAACGTCTCTAAAATTCTCACGGTAATCGTCCATTGAGTAAACGACATCGACTCCGCATGGTCCTGAGTTTGAAAGACTCCATGCACGTTGTTTCGCCCTGCTCACTGGGCTCAGTGATACCGTGCTCAAACCGAATGCTCTTGGGCTTACTAGTGAGATTGAGGACCTTGTTATCCCTGATGTCTGCGTTGATACCCGATGCTGAAATCCTGATACTCATCGCAGCTCCTCCATCTTGAACGAATTCAGATCTGGGGACTACTTCTTATAGATCAAGCTGTATGCTACTCACACGGAATTAGAGGCCATCGGCGAATATCCCACCAAACTTCTGATAGTCGTTGACATCTGTGTTGGGCGGATATGTGAAACTTGCGCGGTGGATCTTCGCCTTTGAGCCCTACGATTATGGCTGACCCACAATCAGACACCAACTACGATTGTTGGCCGGTATGGACAGGTCTGATATCCGCGCTTCAGGACGGACTCAAGATTTCCCCGAGGTTTGTTGTCCCTGGTTGAGGCACCTTCACTTACAAGGACTCAAAGTTTGACGACAATGGTTGTTTGATAATTGATGCTAGTTACCATGAAGAGTAAAAACTGAGAGGAATTCTAACGATGTAGGTATCTTGGATGCGTTATGATGTTCCTTTTCTCTCGTCACTCGATGGAAAATTGAAAACTTTGAATCTTCAATCATAATCAATTTCCTTGATATAATTTCAAACTCCAATGTCTTGATTCGATGTAATGTGTAACAATGTAAGATAATGATTCTGCAAATTAGGTAGGGTAAGCTCTGCGGACTAAGCAATTCTAGACTCAATCGGGACTAAGACCTATATTGGTGACTAATGTCCTCCTCAGACTAATAAATCTGCCACCAGTACGTAGAGAACATATCCTTCTACTTTACATATTCATACAATGTTAGAATGATGAAGTTGTCGCTGAAAACACAGAAAAATCAAAGTCGGACTTAGTTCCAACGCATCGAAGCCTGATTAAGCAGTTGGAAGGCGTGAGTTGTAACCAACATGTTGGTATCTAGCAAGATTTGCAACGTCCCGTTCGTCTCAATCCGTCGAGCAGATGGAGCACACACCAAAGTGTTGGTGGCACTAGATCAAGACGATGATCATTGAATACTTCAGAGCGTTGATCTGTAGCTAGCGAACAGGTTCCCCGGAGACTAGTTGGTTGCTTTCAAACACAACTGCTGTCTTGCATTATGTGATGCTACTCGGAGCTTGTCAATTGAATACACTTTGTTTGATCCCCATCTTGTCTGTTTTTATATTTAAGACCTCTCTCTCGCCGTCTTTTATTCTCTTCTCTACCCTTTTCTTTTTTTAAGCACAATTGAGCAAATTTTTCGAGTGTAAAATGTCACACCAAGAGAGCTCCGCGGTTGAAGATGTCTACGATTACATCATTTGCGGGTCTGTCTCCTGTACCAGCCATTGAGATAAAGCAAAACAACTCGGCTGATTATTTGAATAGTGGTGGAACAGCTGGCTGTGTAATCGCTGCTCGACTAGCAGAGAATCCTACTACATCAATTCTTATTGTTGAAGCTGGACAAAGCAATGAAGCATATCCTGCAACTGCAATCCCTGCTGCGTAAGACTAACGTCTCAATCCAAATATTATCCCAAATGACTTGATTTAATCCATTTCATAGAGTCTCACAAATCCTCGGAACTGAGGCAGACTGGAATATCAGAAGTGAGCCCTGCGGAGAACTTGATAATCGTCAATTGCATCTCGCCAGGGGAAAGTAAGTTGTCTGAGAGTTATAATTTTGGCTTGTGAACTGTGAGATCTAACCTCCAAACAAAGATTTCTCGGTGGAAGCAGTGGTTGTAACGGCACATTAGCTATTCGCGGAAATCGACAAGACTACGATAACTGGGGTCTTGGAGGATGGAGTGGAGATGAGATGTTCGAATACATGTCAAGGGTGCGAATTCATCAATTTTGTTACCTTATTGATCCACGCTTGCGAGTCTTGTCGCATCGACTGTTTCTTTTCTTCGAAAGAGTAGTCATGATCATCTGTTAACATCCATCTAGGCCGAAACATTTCGCACCAAGTCATGGTTCGACGCCGAGAAAGGTGCACATGGATATGATGGCCCTATCATCACATCTCCCCACGATCCAGCACCAATCTCAAATCTTGTCCTCGAGTCATATCAATCAATGGGATTACCATTGGCTCCAGATATGTTTAGCACCGGTAAAAGTGCTCATGGCTGCGGTCATGTTATTCGAACTGTCTCTCAAGGCAATCGTACTATGTCTACAGACTACATCACAAGTTCTTTGAAGCATTCAGGTATTTCGATAAAAACGAACACCTACATCGATCGCGTCAGTCTTGGAAAAGATACCGCTGGTGTGCTACGAGCCAATGGTGTCTTTTTGCAAGATACCACAGGCCAGAAGACCTTCATCAAAGCTCGCAAAGAAGTAATTATCTCTGCAGGAACATACGGAAGTCCAGGAATCCTTCTCCGATCTGGGATCGGCGCCAAACAAGAAGTTGAAAAGCTCGGGATCCAAAGCCAGGTTGATCTCCCAGGCGTCGGAAAGAATTTGATGGACCATTTGGTAAACTGCTTCCTTTCTATGATTCGTTCAATACATCCTTTCACATTAGCTTCTGAATTATTCAGATTCACTTTTGTTTTCTCGCAATACTTGCTTTCTGTCTAACTCATATCTAGGTTGTTCTTTCATTTTACGAAGTCTCAAACCCCGCCCTTACAAACGACCATCTGATCTGGCATACCGGCGGAAAAGACAAATCGTTGGCGCAGTACAAGACGGACAAAACAGGATTTTTCTCTCAATTCCCTTTTGGGACCTTTGCTTTTGCACGTCTGGATGATAGACTAACAGATTCAAAACTATGGCAGAACGCCAGCCGCTCGGAAGGCCTTGATCCAATGGGTCTCCTTCCCACACAACCTCACGTCGAATTCTGGAACACAGAATGCTATAGCCCCAAATACATGCTCAGGGACTTCCCTGAGGATGGCAAATATGCATTCGCAATGGCTACGGAATTTTTTGCACCGCGATCCCGAGGCGAAGTCACTATCAAATCAACTGACCCTACTGAAAATCCCACCGTGAATCACCGGTATCTCGAAGACCCCTTAGACATGCTCGTCTTCAGCGAAGGATGTCGTATGGCAAACGAAATCGCAACACAGGGGGCTGGAACCAAAGAAATCGTAATTGGATCATGGCCGCGATCTAGAAACCACCACACTTTTACCACGCGAGAAGAGTGGGTGCCTATTATCAAGGCAAAATGCAGATACATGTACGTTTTATCTTTTCCACAAAATTCACTGGCTTATTTTAACGTCCAACAATCTGCACCGTACATGTTCTTAATTAGCTGACACTTATTCCCACACCTTAGGTTATCACCCCGCCGGAACATGTAAAATGGGCCTCTCATCCGATCCCCTCGCCGTACTCGATGCAAAACTAAAAGTGCGAGGGATCGCCAATCTTCGCATTGCAGATGCAAGTGTCATGCCCTCTCTCATCGGAGGACATCCTCAAATGCCCGTCTATGGGATCGCGGAGAAAGCCGCGGATCTTATCAAAGCGGACAGTTAGTTTTTTTCTTTGCAATTCCCAGTAGGAGATGCGAGCTTGGACACTGAGTTTCGAGGAGATCAATGATCACTCCGCAACTGGCTATATCCCATTGTCAACACTTCAGCCTGTGCAGGAATCTCGGGAAGCCTCGAATAAAGGAGTTGTTGCAACAGATGCAGGCAAATCCGCAAATGCAAATGAAAAAAAATGACGATCTGGAAGCGGCGGCTGTAGCATCACTAGCATTGGCAATTCAATGTGATGAAGGGAATTTTCCTAGTAGTAGTAAATTATTAATCCATTCAGTCTATCTATAGCTAACGCGACGCCGACCATGCGATACTCCCATGTATATATGTGTATGTGAATAAGGTAATAGGGAAAAAATAAAAACCCATTTCCCCCGGATTCTCTCCGAGTCACCTATGATAAGATCGGGTATTTTCGTATACATACATATATATACCTTCTCAATACACTCCGTAGACCTCTTCCCTCCCTCCCCTCCCCAATAACTTTCTTTGATTTTCTCTCGGTTCTCTTTTTATCATCCATTATTTCTCACATCACTCACATCACTCACATCCAAATCATTAAATCATCAAATCATCAAATCATCAAACATACATAATCCCTAAACATATATAAAATTACACTCCCACAATCCCCACACTGAAAACCTTCTCCTTCTCTTATCCCCCCCTTTCTCCTTTCTCCCATCTCCTCCCATCTCCTCCCATCTCCTCCCATCTCCTCCCATCTCCTCCCATCTCCTCCC
>JBBMOJ010000494.1:0-10517 GCA_038090695.1 Sclerotinia spermophila | reverse complement strand
CTCCCATCTCCTCCCATCTCCTCCCATCTCCTCCCATCTCCTCCCATCTCCTCCCTATCTCTCCAAATCTCACTACCCAAAACAAAAACAAAAACACAATAATACAGCCAACCAAGCAATCAGCAAATCCCAACACCCCAACAAGCTAGCCCGCCCACCCAAACAAACAAATCTATCTCCTCAATTTTTCCCATGATTCCCCGCCCCCCCAAAAAAACGCCCAGATTGATTTTGTACGTACTGCTTATACAATACGGATTTCGATATTTGTGTATGTGTATGTGTGTGTCCCGAAACTTGGGATTCCCTCCAGGATGTGACGATCTTTCCTTCCATGAATCCATCCATCCATTCCTCATAAATGTCCCCTCAAAAACAACCACGTCCATCTCGTGTTAAAATAACTCGACCAGAAGAGTTGGGTTGGTACATATATATTTGCCTCCGTGCATGCTACCGCGCTGCTACACCCACATCTGAGATTCCCGATTTAAACCGTCCATATCATAGGATTTACGGCTAGTGAATTCCCTATTTCTCGGGGATATGCAAATCCATGCTCCTGGTACAGTGATAATTCGTCCTGTGCATCTAACCTGTTATCGTGAAATCCATCCAGGAAGCAACAGCCATCGAATCTGGCTCCAAGCTCCAAGCTCCAAATACTAACATACAAAAAACGAGACACCAACGCCCCATGATAATGATAACAATAATCACACCCAGGCCGTATACCAGCACAAACGGATGCGATCCCATCCGACCACGTAAAATTTTGTGCCCAAAGATAGCCAACGCCTAATTGTGGGTACCATGCAACAACATAAAAGTCGTCAAGTCATTAGCCGAGGCCCCAAGCTTAAGAAAAGAAAACGGTTCCACGGTGAAATTCAAGGACGGAAGCGGTTTGTGCTCCTTTCCTGAATCTGCTGTTCTGTCGTAACGTATAATCGGTCTAGGTAAGACATCGCTTCCGCGTCCTTCAGAATTTTAGCTACCTGAATCCCGGCGGAAATTAACTGGAGGATATTTCTATCATCTTTTAATGGGCGGGATTGATGCTTTGCGGCATGTCTCATTTCCAGGCTGTTTTCCAAGATGGTAACGAATTGTTTGATCTGGCCATTGTACAACACCCGGGCGGGTATGCGTCTCTTGGTAGCAAGACGTTTGAGAAGGTACACCCACTCCGTCCACTCACGATCTTGTGGTCGTTCCACGGGTCGACAGCTTTCACTGAGAGGAATAGGAAACTGGTACTTGGCCACAAAGTCAAACGCACACTGTGACAACCGGTCATTGACTCGATTGAGGACACTATCCTGTTCCTGTACCACCAGGTTTGTGGGGAGATGCGGCAAGTCTCTCTCCTGTTGGGCAATGTATTCCGGGGGCGGTCGTTGTAAGAATTGATGCGGTCCATCAAATTCATCCCTATTAGATGGTCGTCTTTGAGAGTGGCCTTTCCCGTCACTTCTTGCTTTTCCGGCTGACCGATTAATGGAATCTAGCGTGTAATCCGTTGGGCTAGGCGATGCAGCATAATCGTCCATGTATTGCTCGGGCGAGACTCTGCCTTGAGGCTCCCAACTTGGGCCTTGGCTAGTGTAAGAACCATAAGTTCCATATACATTTGATGACGATCCCACGCTGTAAGCATTGGATCCATAAATTGAATCCGGGCGGGCTAGCGGGCTCGAGGTTATGGGTGCAGTAATGGGGTTGTAAGGCGAGCCATTTAGTTCCGGTGCATATGATGCGCTATGAGGTTGAATTTTAGTTTCCTTGATTCCGAATCTAGGGTACATGCGTCCTTACCTGGTATTTGGATAAAAGCCACCATCGAAACTCGGGCGGTTACCGGTGGAATATGTGGACCTTGCTGGTTAGCTCTCGATCATCTAAAGTTGCAAATTTGTGGCATACCTTCTCGACGAATCCGGGAGACTCGTAGGAATCGAACGTCCATAGCTAAATTCCGGTTGGATGTGAGTACTTCTTCTGGATGCCATCATTTTGAGATATCAAGTTTTAATCCGGATCCAAATTCCAAGTTCAAGAGGATACTTGATACTTGTACAATACTATATATATAAAAAAGAAATGAGATGGAAATTAGAAACAAGTCCTTCTTTGCCGGACGACAATTAAATGCAAAATGGCTCCTCCAATATTGGTATTATAGTTTGATTGTCCACGATTTAATTAATGGGCCCGGTCCAGCAAGTTTATCCAGATCCAGGAACAGGGGCGGTGAGTATGCCAGGTGATCCAAGGGTTTTATGGTATTTTGAAACAACAAAGCTTTTATGCCATCAATTGATCTGATCTGATGGGAAAAATGGAAAGAAGAGGTAGGAGGAGATTGGATTATTATATAGACAAGATTCATCATTTTATACAGCTGGAAGCTCACTCGAAGCTTGACTGTCAAGATTGGGATATGTCAAATATTAAGCTCCGAGACCCTCCAAGCACTGATAGGACAATCAAGAAAAATACCTGGTAGAAATCATGGAAGCTTTGACGTGGAATGTATAATGAATGAACAATGATCTGATCTGAATTGGGGGATTCTTTGTGCCCCCAATCATCTTGAATCTTCGAATCTATGAATCTTTGGAAATCTCCCGGTTCCTAGGTGAGCCAGTGGCCAGTGACCAGATGGAAATTGGTCTTTTGGCCCCCCGAGAAGTGCATTGTAAAGAATATGGTAAGGATGGTCCCTCGAAACAAGAAGCTACTCAAAGCTTAAAGATCGACGTCGCTCATTCTCCTTCCGCAGAGGCTACGTTAGAAATCTTATCACGAAATGCGATGCGACAAGGCCGATAGTATTGGCAAGGACAGACCTCGGAGCCAGTGGGATGTTGTCCGCTGTGCTGTTTGGTAGACGGAGAATACTTTGTGGCTGCATCAGGCATTATTGGGCAATTTCTATCCGTCGTGATCTCGAACAAGGTGTGACAAGAGCATAAAATAAAATTATAAGTAAATATGTAACGGGTACCTAGATGAGGGCCAATACTGGGCTGGTACACACGAGTCTCAAGCGTGGCAAGCGCCAAATTTAAAAAAATATCAGATGGAAATTCCAATGGCATGAAAAGTATGGGGAGTTCGGAGAGTGGGTGGTGGAACATAGGACAAGGAAAGTCCTTGGTATTGTAAGGAGAATAGATCTTCGGGGCGGTGACGGGGGCGTCTATCAACGATGATAGTATGTACCAGGCCAGGTATGTATGTATGTATGTATATATGTATGTATGATGATGGTATGAGGTCCAAAAATCGATTGTATCATTTGAATCAATTTGGTATTCTTTAGTAGATGCTGTACTAGGAAATGTGCTGTATAGCTGAACTAACTGTACAGTGTAGATAGACATAATAATCGATACTCTCTCTCTCTCTCTCTCTCTCTCTCTCTCTCTCTTACCGAGTGGCTGGTTGGGCATAAACGCGTTAAAGAAGCCCAATCAATGCATTACTGCCTATTCGTAAAAGAAGTATATTGAAGCATAACAACCTTATCAAAGGCTCATAGAGTATTAATAGTCATTATAATTATATACTTGGTTTTACACCGAAACTGGGCATGGAATAAGGAATCTTCGGATGATGTGTTGTAAATACATAGGCGATCTAGATATATTAGACAGTGGCGAATGCGTTGAAAATCGTTACGAATATGGACTTTTGGTATTTCCTATCCGAGTAATTGTGAGATCTTTGATGTAAGATCGCTTCCATACCTTCTACATTGAGATATGTAGCAAACATTAATAAATCTCGAACATCAAGCCTCTGGTGTTGCACTGTGTACCGGTATTCGATATGGAATTGAGTTTGAGTCTGAGGAGGGCTATTTTGAATTTTTGACACAATTTTGACAATAACTGGGCGCAGTCAATGATCAGATGTACAAAGTATTAAAATGTCAAATATAATTAGTAAACGTCAAAGTAGGACAAGCAAGGAAATCCCTTTCCATCTGAGTAGGATTTTACATGATATTATTGAGTTACAATGTTCCTTCTAGAAGGAAAAATGAAACAAACGGATGTTTCTAGTGCTTTGATACTTTCCATATTTTAGTGCCGTGGTGAGTGGTGGGTGATGATGGATGGATGATAGACCTGATCATCTTCCTCAATATAGACACACCCATTCTTTAATCTTGCCCTCATAGACGAGATAGACTATTCTAGTCAATCTAATTTCACACCCCATCTAATACTAACCACAATCACTTGTCGTCAGCCAGCTCGCAAAGAAGCTGATGATGAATGCTTCCTTCCAAACCTTTCTAGTGCTTTACATTCGTATCTCCGAAACCTAGAAAATGATCCTTGGGTCCTTGGGATCATGAAAGTCGATTGTATTAATTGATTTAAATGCCATTAACTATTGCTTGTCATTCTGAAAAGGAACAACAAAGGAACATCGATCCTCCTGGCATATTTCCTTAAATTTCATGCACATTGCAAAAGACATTGCAGCATCATTATACTTAGTAATGATATTGTAAGATATCTAACAATTCACTTCCTCAATGGCCGGAATTTACAATATAAACTGGTGACAATAGTCGAAATGTTTCTTCAACGCTACTACCCCTAAGTTACCTCTTAGTATTTGGCATACCGATGATCTTGTCACGGTTCCTCATTCATCATTTCTCAAGATACACATGGCAACTAATTTCACGTTACCTACTTGTTCAACGGAACCGGTCGATTAAATTCAAGTATGTACAACAGCAGAGAAGCCCTAAATTCTACCTGTACGATTGATCAACATTGGGAGCAATTGCGTGACCTTGCATTTGCAGCGATCGTCTAGCTTTCCAGCATTTTTCCCTGTGGCGAATGTAACCTCGGAATTGGTATTTGGATACATGTCATCCACCCAGGGCGGGGAAATCCCAGTAATCTGCCCACCCAACGCGATCTTTACAAAGAAAAACTCACCCAGTGCCTTATGTGGGCAATTGATGCCACAATTGCTTCAGTCCAGCAAGGGGTCTTGATGTACTAACTGCTTCAAATTATATTGTAAGACTACGTTGAACTTGGCGACGGACACTCGAGTGGTTTCACTACAAGCACCATCCATTTCGAAGAACCCCAACGAAAGGGATCAAGCAGACTTCCTTAATCACCCATCAAACACAATACCCAGAATTGAACATGTCTCCCAGCAAGGATGAGTTGAGGGAAGAAGCCGTTTCATTCTGTCAGGCTTTCGTCGACGGAATTTCTTCTGAAATTATTCTATCTTCACACTTCTCACAATCACCTCGAATCACCGAACATGGTCCTGAAAATTCCGCACTCCCATTCCTAGGTAAAACATTTTCGGGTCGTAAATCCTACTCCTCTAGCAATCAGACATGCGACGATTACTTCGACATTTTATCCCGAACCCTTAAGTTTGAATCCTCACAAACTACATTCCCTACCCCCAAGTCTTTTATCGTCGATGAGACGTGCGAGATCAATGGGAAGAAAGGCGTTGTTAGCGTTGTTGGAAATGCAACCTTCAGAAGTCTAAAGACGGGGAGGGGTTGGGATGAACAGTTTATCTATCGATTGAGTGAATTTGACGATGAGGGAAAGATTGGACATTGGGAGATTTGGGCTGATACTCTGTCAGCTTGGAAGGCTGTTCATAGTTAAGGTTATGATGATAATTTGGGTGTTCACTGTACGATGTAAGTAACAATTCAGCATTGATTGAAAATGGTAGGCTGAATGAAAATACTCTTTTTTCGAATCTGCAATGATATGTGTATGTTTGGTATTATCGACGTACTAGTCGTCTCAATTAACATACTACTTACCAGGATATATATTCAACACTCAATGAATCGTAGTACAGTCAATTGAGGCATCAACTTAATTTCCCATATGATGATTCTGTGTTTATATACAGTATCACATGCCGTCATAAACAAAATACGAGCATCAAACGCACTTTACTACACAAACTTCCCACCGAGAATCTTCCTTCTTTTACTTCTCTCCTTCAATGGCACTTTGGTCCACATCCAGAAGATTTCCTCCCGAGCTCAAACATCCGTCTCGAGCAGACTCGCCGTACGTGATATTTCTACATCCAATAGTTTGGATATTCATAATCGATCAACCATTCCCCCCCTATGTTTTAGAATCTTCTCCGAATCCTTTGCATTTTTTTCATTCATACCACACTTGCACTTGAAGAAAAAAGCTTCAACAGCGCTGAAATTCAATACTAGAACCCACGCAGCTCTCCAGCTGCAACACTCATGCGAAGTCATAATTAAGAGTTCACAGCGAACATCTGTCTATATGAAGTTATGATTGCCTCGGCTCTTGTGTGCGTGTTAGAGCTGTTGAGTACCAACATGCGAGTTGTCATGGCATGGCTGGAACCTTTTTGCCGAGATGTGATGTTATAGGTTTTATGGGGATTGCGGGGGTTTTGGTTTTTTGTTCGGGGAATATGTCTCGATGTGATAGTTTTGCGCTAGCTTCTAAGAATACAGGATGGAGGGATTATTGGTTTGGCTATTGATGCGAAAAAACGTCGTGTTAAGTCATGAATAGGATGCGTCGTAACGACCCTCGGATGTTGGAACGAGACTCGCGAGATGATATCTCTCTGGGTGATAAATCATATTGATGTCATTTGAAAAGAAAAGAAAAGGTTCTGCTAGTTAGGATTCGAAAATACTAACTAAGTAAGTAAGTAATATGTTCAATAGGAATAATTAGTCCAATACTCGCCATCACATTATCAGAGAAGGATTCTATACTTTCCTATCCCTCTGCGGATCTTTTCTTCAAGTTATTCGGTTCGATGAGTACTGGAACATTACTCGGCGAAGCCGATTTTCTAATTATCCTTCAAGATCCTCAATTTCATGCGAATTGTTAATATCAAACTTCATTACGAATATTGAAGATCTAGTGAAATATATCGTGTGTTATTACTACTCGAATAGAGTTAAAGAATTTCATAAATTTCTCCCAGACCAGAAATTTGATGTCGTGAGATACTCATCTCATCTCATCTCATCGAGAATTGTATGATCTGAAAGTTCACTATAAAAATAGTTAGTATATTATTAAATCATCCTGGGACTCGTCTAGACACATACATACTATTTACTATTAGTATTAATATTACGCGAGGAAGATACAATTATGCGAATAATCCCGAGTACAGATTTTCGCTAAGATACTCCCTCCGAGCTGAAAGTTGTATTATTTGCGACTTCATACTGTCATCTTATTTATGCATTGGGATTAGTATTCGATGATTTACGGATTCTTAGTTTGCGTTTCTATAGCAATAGGATTGTAATAGATTATATTCGTCAGTGAGTGGATAATTTCATCATAAGAGCGTTGTTGGTTCTCTGTATGGGTGATCAAGGAGGAGGGAGATATCAATAATACCGATACGGAGAGAGATACAGATGGGTGATTGGAGATGAGGAACTATGGTAGGAATTCGAAAGGGATAGGAGAGTCAAAGAATTTGCTTACTTACATATATCCATGTTTTCAGATGGGAGATTTTTAAGATCAAGATCGAAATGAAGGTAGCTTGAAACACTGTAATGTAATATCTTGATAAATAACTCAAAGTCTTTATCTAGGGCGAGAATATGAATAGCAAGCTATACGTACATCATTTAATTAAAGTCAAAAACATTATGGCTAAATCATAAAGTCTTTAATAAATATCATTGATATCAATGTATTAGTTTATATACCTCTATAGTTTAATCTGATATCAGTTTAGCCGATGTGAGAACTGCATATAAATGTGTACTGAACTTGAATTATATATGGAATAATTTCATTTCGAGCTATTGCAAATATGGAAATTGAATGCACTTCATCATAACGTTCGAAAATTCATGAGCATGAAATAGTTATGCATATATAACAAAAAACATCGTATCAACCCAATCCCAATCAACAAACACCACACCTTAAACCGCCTCTCCCAATACCACATCCCATATATCCATCCGCGCAAGAACTCACAAGACAGGTATCTCTACTCTATTGTAAAAGCCCCCATCCAAACAACCATCATCCCATCGATGTGCCAGCAAATCCGCAGATAATTAATCTACCTAAACACATCTATCAACCCATCCCCCCACCACTTCCATCCTCATTCCGATTCCTCGATTTCCCGCGTCCAAATACTCGTTTTAAAAATGAGCTTTTTTTCTCTGATGTCTTCCTCGTATTCTTCTGCTCATGCCGTTTACTTCTTTCCGCTTTTTGATGCGCTTCTCTCGTAACCACATCGTGGACCGTAGGAGTAGCACCAGACGCAGACGTAGACGCGGGCGTAATTTTTAAATTTTCAGGCGTCAAATCACAGGCTACCCCCGTGCCGGCAACCAAAGAGCCTCGAGATCCATCTTCTTCATCTGAGCTGAGATGGCCTACATTACAATAGAACGCGGCGTCGGAGCCGGAACTGTGTTTGCTGGAGGCTTGAGAGATGGGTTTAGGGGGGGTTGGAGATGAGTTGGATGAGTTGGATGGAGTGTTCTTGTTCTTGTTCTTGCTCTCTCCGAGAGAATTTTGGTCGTTTTTGTGATGAGTAGATGATGGTGATGGTTCTGCTGCGGGACTCGGGATATTCTCTCAAGGATTTGATGGCTCGTCTCTGAGAGTTGGAGCACAAGGTGTGGTAAAGGAAGATGATTTGTTGGTTTTGTTATCCGGCATGGGGGATTTTGGTGAGCGATTGTGAGGGGATGACTCGATCGCTTTGGGGTTACTGGGAGGTGGTAGGGGGGATCTTTCAGTATGTGGATGTCTGGGTGCTTTGGAGTGGTCTTCCATGCTGAAGTACTCAGAGAGTGAAGAGTTACTTTTCTGATGGATGATTGTGGAGGTGCTCAGGTTTAGTCTGGTGAACTGAAGGGTGCTCGATGTGGATAAGAGTGCTGCTGCTGCTGAAAGCTATCTAGCTTTTTTAGGATTCGAAAAGAAGTTGCAAGACTGACTATGGTGTTTGATGTGATTATTCATTGATACTTACACCTATTGCGGTTCACATCACTTATGATCTGAAAGTTAAAGTTGACTTTTCTACAATTTACTCGTTTGTCAAGCCTGTCCGAAAGCCATAGTCATACCACTTCCTCGCACTACCTGTGGTGAATTTCACTATCCCGGATTCTATTATACCGAATAGTAATCGGTGGATATGGAATCAGACCGAGGGATTTGGTGAATGGAAAAACGGGGTAATTTCTCTAAATTACTGTGATGAGTGGATATATTGGATGGGATAGAGAGATTGGGCTATTTCGTGGAGTGAATTTAGGAGATTCGTTGGGATGAACATGGCTTTCTATACAGGGTGTATATAAGTGACTCGATTACAGTTTGTTATGAAGGATAACATGCAGGATAGAGAATTCACGGCATATGTAGGATTTGTGAGTCTTTTTGATATGGAATCCCTCAGAACAATACCGTGACACAAAGCGGGATATCCATCTACTAGACATGTCTAATAAATATAAGATCCTATGCGTAAAATATAGTCTTGAGTGGAATATGAATACAGAATTTGCATTCTCATGTTAAACACTATATCATGATGAAGTGATCACTACAGACTTATGACAACAGCATATTCCGGATAATTATTATGGTTCAGACCTTTTTTTTCTCTGGTTTTAACTTTACTCCTTATACGCTACTATACTTCACCGACTGCATCATAAGCGATGAATATGATTACCGGCCAATCACTATAATCTCGTGCGTATCGTGTTACATAACTCTTTTTGAATGACATCAAGCAAATGCACAATCATTAAGTGAGAGGAAATCGAACACCTAATTGTAAGCTTTGGTGAGTAATATAGATATTGAGATTTCCTGTATGTGAGTTTTATATGAGTCGATACACTGCAGGAGCTTTGAGAACTATGGTACTGTTTATGGAGAATGGAGAAACTGTTCACGTTATGTTCGTTTGAAATATCATGGAGACTCATAGAAATACTTGAAGACAACTACTGTCTTTGATGTTTACTTCTAACTTTATTTGAGGATAGCATGAACGCTTCGGCTGGGCAAGTCTCAATGGCGCAATAGCGGTGTTAAATCTGATCACAATCATGCTTTGAGTAGGAGGTAATTGTTATATGAGTGGGAATAATCTCTCTTCGCAAACAAGCACATCCAAGAGCGAAGAGATATAATCTTAATTTGACAAAATTCTCCCGAGAATTAAACATTATAAAGTAGACTGGATGTGGATAGCCAGAATCTGGAAATGATGTTGATGAGCTACGGATTTTAAGTCAGGGGGTTCTCAGGATTTGATAAGGAAAACATCTAATATGCATATTTAACAGGAAAGGGGGAGAAAAAGAACCGAGGAGTCAATACAATTGGAGTTAAGTCAACTACCCTACTTTCTAGCCACCCCTCTTTTGGGCCACCTTTCACCACCAAAAATGACGAAAATCGACATTT
>JBBMOJ010000493.1:7189-28900 GCA_038090695.1 Sclerotinia spermophila | reverse complement strand
ATTATATAATCGTATAGTCATTCGTTCGACCAATATAGTCAAGTGATTTAGTATATATATTATAGTATTTCACAATCACTTAGAGAATCGATTAATCCTTTTCGTTGTTCTTTGGAGGTATTTTAAACTAGGGCATAGATTTGTAGGAGGAGTGTGTTTAAGTTGTTTGATCAGGGGTTGTATGTAGGGAATGGGGAATGGAGAAGATAGTATGAGTTTTGGGCGCGGGAAATAGCACTCGATAATGTGATTTTGTGGCACAGTGTTTTGATGTGTCGGATGGGATTGCATGTCGTGAGTGTGTCTGAGACATTAGATGAGTGTTGGAGCCAACTATTGTTTCACCAACATGACTCTTGCTCACTGGCGGGATAGATTCCCGGAGGGTTCATCTTTTAAGAAGGTCCATTTGAACAAACTAAATCTCGAAAGGAAATTGGTTTACATATTATTATTTTCATTATTCTGATTATGATTCTTGTTATGTACTGTACATGATTTATCGATTCTGTTGAGAAAACGCCCTCCATATGTGACCAGATGGCGCTAGCCATACCTACTTCTTAATTCTCCAACACCAAGCTTCCAAATATGTTCAGCGATGATCTACCAGACCAGTAGACACTTGTGCTAGGAATCAATTGAAAGTACCAATCAAGGTGAAGAAATGAATAGCCAGTCCCAGGAAATCTCCCATGAAAATATCCTATGAAAAACATAACTTAAAGGAAAGGTTGAAAAAGGATCGAAAGTGTTGATACAGAAATTAGCTGCTACCGAGCATACTTACGTCGCAAAATGATGATTAGTGAAGATTAAACAAGCGCCTTAGCCCATACTAGTGTCTTGAGAATCCACTTCTTCTGTATCCATAACCATAACCTGAAGAATATGACCTGCCATAGCCACCAGAACCATATCGATTATTTCCATACCTAGAGGACTTGGAGACTCTGTAGTCAGACGATTTGGTTGCGGATGAGTACTTGCTTGTTTTCTTGGCTTCATTGGCGGGAGCTTTGTAATTGCCACCTGCCTTTTCGGCGTTTTTTCTCGCCAAATCCCTCACAAAGCGTTCTTTCTCCCACTTAGCTTTATTAGCAATCGCCTTTCTCTCCGTGATAGGTTTCTTGGACCATTCTGCTTGTAGAGCTGTAGGGCTAGCGTTGGCATTCTTGAAAGGTTCAACATTCAATCCTATATCGATGATCCACAATTCGCGTTTCTTGGAATAGCCAACAGGATCACTTTTAAACAGATTGTCCTTTTCTTTGCTAAAGCCATATGTATACTCAAACTCTGATCATAATACAACAACAGGGTTGCTATCTTCTTTGATGGTTTTTGCCGTCTCGCGAACTTCAACGCGTTCAACCTCAGTCATTTCGCTCCAAACAACCTCCATTCCCAACATATTGCCCTCATTGAGCTGCAGAGTTTTATAAGAAAATGGCATAATATTGAGGCCAAGCTGTTGGAGCCATTCGCGACGATTTTCCTGATATGCTGCGTCTGATGTGAAGGCACTTGCTGGATATATCTCATATTCTTTCTCCAGAGTCTCCCACGAAAGGTTCGGTAGATTGGGCTTCGCATTGATATATCTTGCTTTAGCTTGGATGGCTCTTCGCTCTACGCTGGGTTTCTTATCATAGAGATCGTTCAATGCCTCGAGTTCCCTTGTGCTTTGCGCAAGGGGTAGATATCTGGGATCTTCAAAGCCTAATTCCTCAAGCCAAGCCAAGCGTTTCGGAACAAGGTCATAATAAGCCAAATTCTTTCCCTGGGGAATGTGGAAATATTTTTGCTCCAAGTCGTAAAACGAGAGCGGAATTGGACCGACAAGGTTGATTGGAACAGGTGTTCGTAGAGCAAAAGGCGCTAATCGTAGCGGTACTGCATGCGTGAGACTATAAGGTGGCTTCAATTGAATAGCTTTCTGCTCAATGTCTTGACGCTCTTCCGGGGACTTCAAAGCCCAATGAACTTCAACCTGATCTCTTTGTAGCTGATTAATGGACACACAGTAGTATGGCCAAATATCAATACCTAACTTTGCCAACCATCTTCTGCGTGCAAGTTTTGCATTCTCATCCTGAAGATTCTGGCCATTTGGATTCATTTTCTCCAAGTCGTGGAACAGTAAGTAGGAAGCATCGGGCAAGGACTTCTCGGAAACTTGAACAGATGATGGTGGTGACATCTGCTCATTTGTAATATTTGCCAATGGTTGACGTGGTGTAGGAGTTACCAGTGGATAAGAATTTTGCGACATTGTAGGATGGCCTTGTCGGAAGCTTGAAGCTGGTGGCGTCATACCAAAGACTTGATTCGGGGCAGACATGCGATTCTGACTATACGCACCAAGTTGGGACTGTGGCTGAGAATTACTAAGCGAAGATTGAGACATTGGAAAATCGTAATTGACGTCGAAGTCTATACTATCATCATCACTAAAATCATTCTCGCTGAATGGAGCATCATATTGGCTATTGTTTGGAGGAGACTGTACAGAATTGTATTGTGGCAAATCGGACTGTGAATTCTGGTTCTGAGATGAGGCGTGGCTGTTGTTTTGGTTGAGCATCATGTGGCCTGCGACTGTAGGAGCAGACTTGGCTATGCTTTTGAGTGTATCCATAGTACGACGCAGAGTGTCGGCCTTTGCGTCCTCAACTCCATTTTGTGATTGACGTGGAGGTCTAAGATCAAATCAGTTGGACGGTCTCAATCGAGGAAATTTTGCGAAAGTTTTTCCTGCCCATATGCGTGCTTCCGTCGCATGAAAATTCCTCGCTGCAATCATCAATAGAAGAGGTGGCAACGAAATGAAATTTCAAGAGATGCAAAATGATTGGTAGTGCTCACGCGGTAGAAGCTACCTTAGCTATGACTCTTCGATTGACCACCTCCTCGATGGAAACATGACGGGCATCTGATTGTGTCAAACGTTGCACTAAAGTAGCTTTCAAGCCATCAATTGGAAGTTGACGAGCTTTGAGAACCTCTTTCAATTCTACCACTCGATATTTTGCGTAATCAACCATCACGTCGTCGTTCAAGGGTGATTGCGAGGTGACACGCCCCCGTTTGTAACGTGAAAATATTACTTGGATTTAATTCCAGGTGTTGAGTGCACCGAATGTTCAAAGTTTAAAGATTGAAATGATATCGTGGTGGAGTAAACAAGCTCAAGCTATTGCGCGTTTGTTTGGCCAATTAGAGCTCTCGGTTGAACAATTCCCGTCGAAAGCGTCGGACATAAGGCATAACGCGACGACCAATAAGATTACCAATGAAGTAAGTGAATGCTAATACTACTTTTGATATATCATTGGATGAAAAACTAAGGTTAGCTCAAAACAATACTTGATTTCAAGCTTCAATCCAAATCCTTTTCTATTCTACATAATCTATCCCCCTTGGTTTCTTGTTCCTTTATACATTTATGGGCTGCTCTAGCCTCCTATGTTGTTAATAGAGCGGGACCACACATGTCTCATCAGTTCCCTATATAGTTTTTGGAGGTACGTCTCGTTGTTCGACCAATGGCCATGTTAAAACGCCCACTCAAATTCACTGCCTGCCACAGAGATTTCGAATGACCTGCACCTTTAGCACAACTTGATGAGTCTAGTACACATCACCTTGGAGCTTGTGTGCAGGATTAACGATCATGATATGAAGTGAGTCGAGCCAGTACAGCAGCAGTGGTAAGTGGTTGAATATGAGGAGGGCGCGTGCAAACTGCCTCATTCTACAGCTTTCACTCACTCATACATTATATTCGATTTATCTCTGAGGAGCCATTGAAATAACTCGTTCTTGTTTTGTCGCTTCAACTCGGGAAGTGTAAGAGTTGGTTTGATTCGCAGGTAACACTTCACAATGTGATCCAAGCGAGTCGTGTTGGAGGAGAGGCTTTCTAATCCGATTCAGTTCTAAAACTACCAAGATGCAGGAGAGGGATCGTGCGATATCCAGTTAAAGAGCTATGAGAAGCAGGCGGCGACTGGATGCTTGATGCGCTGGTTGCGCATAGAGGTGATTAAATTGGACTTCGGTTTGTTCTGATGCTTTCCAACGCTTGGCATCTCAAAATATGAGTGCTTTCGAGACTAACGAACTCATTGCTTTCAGATCAGAAGAGCAACTGAGCTTACATGATGGAATTGACAAGCTCCGCCGTGCCGGTATCAGTGATCATGTCTCCTTATCATTTCCACGCAAAGATACCTTATGTACTCGTTTTGCCAGTGAGCTTTTTCTTCGCATAAGTTCCGTAGACTCGGTTGTTGTCAATAATGTTCTTAGCCAAAGAGGTCCCAGAAGAAGAGCAAAGAACTCGCTGATTCTTAGTACACGCTTGAGTATTTCGAAGAGCTACCAGATCTGATAGATTCTCATGAGAATCTTCTAGTCCTTGACGAGCCCGGGAGCGGATTCTCTTCATACATACTTCGCATAGAAATATCTGGCCCGACACGGCCTCATCTAACAGTTGTTGATTTACCCGGCTTGATCCATGCCAAGAACGATGATGAGGATGACGTATCACTTTGTGAGTCGATCTATTATATATTCCATAGCTCTCAACTGTGATTACCAAATTCCTAGTTGAGGCACCTGCATCTACCTATGCAGCAGAAAAAGAAATTCAAGAGGAAGAGTTAACCTAGCCATCTAAGAGACCAAAGAAGAATAAGAAATCAAAGAAAGTCAAAGCAGAGATGGTTCTAGCTGATCCAATTTTTGCTGGAGAAGATTAGTAAGAAGGGATCTCTGGCGGCTCATCGTGTGACTCAATTGAAATCAACATCGGAGTTTCGCAACAGATGTCGCACCTAGGCGACTCATGTCTTCTTTTGTTTCCCTGCACAGCTCTGAATTGCCCTCAATATACCTGCTCAAGGCAAGATCATCAAGAACAAATCACTGTGTATGTATTGAAGTTTCTTTACTCGAGTAAATTCTAAGGGCTTTCATTGAACTTCAATATTTCCGGATCTTCATATCATATTCTATCAGGTATGGTTTTAACCAACCTGCAAATAGTTGTGACTTCGGGACTGAACTCTCAGAGAGATGCATTGTCGCCAGCATTTCAATTATGATGAAGTAAGACTACATAATCGTACTACGATTATATAGTGGCTCCTCCAATGGCTCATGTTCTAGTCGTTGCAAGGTGGCACCGTAATAGGCGAATTTGTGAGGGCTTTAGTCTTCCCCCTTGGTTTCACCAATAATCACATGGCTACAATAAGGTCGTAGAGAACTATGTCCCTCATAAAGGCCACCTCCTATACGAGCGAGTACTAAGATCGTGGTCTCTCTTCCATTTTGGAAAAACATCCAAACGAACCAATCATCACATGTCGGCGAATTGAATCAGGAAAGTCCGACCGGGGTCACTTCGGTGTGTTTCCAAGAGCTACCTTGGGCTCTCCACTGCGGGATGAATGGGAAACCACCATGACGAGATGAGGGGCAACAAGTTATAAAGAGGTGTTGAATTTCTAATGTCTCAAGTTCTTACATCACCTCATCGAACATTCTTTTTTTGCTGAACATTTCAAATTTTAATACCTTCATTTGAATCAAAATGGCAGATAAGAAATACAATGTTGGGGTAATTGGATACGGGTTAGTATTAATCCTCGGAAAGCTGTCGCATAATATATACTAATAGAAGCTTGTAGCTTGTCAGCCAAAGTTTTCCATATCCCGCTCATTCTTGTTACTCCATCCTTCACTCTCCACTCAATTGTTCAGCGAACCCCTAAGCCAAACGACAATGCTTCTCAAGACCATCCAGAAGCCAAAATTTACAATTCCGCAGATGCTATGTTTGCAGATCCAGAACTTGATATAATTATTATATCCACAACTCCCGAGACACATTTCCCTTTCACGAAAGCCGCTTTACAAGCTGGTAAACATGTTATGGTTGAGAAACCATTCGTTCCTACATCTGCGGAAGCTTCAGAGCTTATTTCTATATCTAAGGAAACTGGAAAGTTGATTTGCGTATACCAGAATAGAAGATGGGACTCGGATTTCTTGACTGTCAAGAAATTGATGGCGGACGGTATATTGGGAAGAGTAGTCGAATTTGAGACACACTTTGACAGATATAAGGGCGAGAAACCCGCAACCTGGAAGGGCACATTAACTATGGAGGATGCTGGGGGTGTTATATACGATCTGGGAACACATTTGATCGATCAAGCATTTTGCTTATTTGGCCAGCCGAAGACAGTGACAGCAATTTTCGCAAATCAAAGAGCTGATGGTTCGGCAGAACCAGACAGTATTACAGTAATGCTAAATTATGGCGAGGAGGGACCATTGGTGACCGCAAAGGCTGGGGTAAGCATCAAAACACTGCTTTTAGTCACGACTTCCTCTTGAATTACTGAACATTGCTAATGATCAATTCATAGGTTTTGTGCGTGGAAGAAGAGCAATTACGATACTGGGTCCGAGGATCACAAGGTAGCTTCAAGAAATACCATCTTGATATCCAAGAAGACCAATTAAAAGCCGGTTTGAAGCCGGGTGATGCCGACTTTGGTGTTGAATCCGAAGACAGGTCTGGAAGATTAGTGGTATTCGAGGATGGAAAACCTAAGGGCAGAACTTACAAGAACGTGACTCCGCAGACTTATGCTGCTCTCTATCAAGGTTTTGCTGATGCTATAATTAGCGGCAGCGAAGATGCTGTTCCAGTGAAAGCAAGCGAGGCTAGAGATGTTTTGAGAATTATTGAGGCAGCTAGGGAAAGTGCTAAGAGTGGAAAGACAATTGCGCTATAGGTGGTCGAATTACGCCTTTTCCTAAAGTATTCCTCAAAAGACTGTATTTCTTCTCTTTCCGTATATTATACCCCTAGTAATAGACCATTCGAATTTGAAAGTGGGAGAACCTACGGGTATGCTGTTTCTAAGTGCCTGCGGAGAGATATATCCATTATCCATTGCCATCTGGAGATAAATTTAGAGAAATAATAAATCCGAAGCCAATTGTACGTCATTCAACTTCCTTTTCTATATATTTTCAACCATCATCTTTCCCTAATTAATATAACAAACAACTTTTCATTTCATTTCAAGAATCAGATCAAATATCCAAAGCTCACCCAGAATGCTACCACTCATCACTCTCGAAGAACACTTTCTTTCCTCCGCAGTTCTCGCCGCTCAACATGCAAGCGGGGGCCCCTGACCCATTTTCAGGGTTCCCAATTCAAATCTCCAGGAAACTAAAATCTCTTGATACTCAACGCATAAAAGACATGGTTGATGGGAATACCTCTCTACAAGTCTTTCCCATGGTTCCATGAATCACGTTCTTTTCAAATTGTGTGAAGAAATCAACGACGAACTCGCAACCACAATCTCCAAAGATCCCTCCCGTCTAAAAGTCTTTGCAACTCTGCTGTGGGAATCGCCTTTGGAAGCATCTCAAGAACTAGATCGATGTATCAATGAGCTCGGTTTCGTGAGTGCATTAATTGATAATCATCTTGATGGGCAATTCTACAACGATGAGAAATTCTGGAGGATTTTTGAGAAAGCTAGTGCTTTGGATGTACCCATCTACATTCATCCCAGCTTCAGAACCGAAAATGATATGAGTAAATACCGTGGAAACTATCCAGAGAATATAGAAATAGAGCTTAGTAATTGGGGATTAGGCTGACATTTCGATACCGGGATTCATTTTCCGCGTCTCTATGCTGCGGGACTGTTTGATCGGTTTCCGAAGCTGGAAATAGTATTGGGTCATATGGGTGAGCTTTTACCGTTTAATCTGGAAAGGATATTCAAGGTGTCTAGGATTTGGGGAAGGGAAAGAGGGTTGGAGAAGGTTTGGGAGGAAAATCTGTGGATTACTACTCGTGGGATCCTTTTCGTTGGCGCCTTTGGCGTGTTTGGTGCAGACGAAGGGGAGGGATAAGATTTTGTTTAGTGTTGATTATCCTTTCTCGGGAAATGTTACGGGGGAGGGAGTTCGTGGAGAGGGTGGTTAAGGGTAGACTCTTTGGGGAGGAGAATTCGAAGGAGATGAGGGGGTTTGCGTTTGGGAATGAGCAGAGATTATTGAAGGTTAAGATTGGGAGAAGAATGGTGTTTGAGGATGGTAAATCTTGCTACCCGTGAGATATGCTGTGGGTTATCACTCTACTTTACAACTCATCTCCAGTTGGGTTGGATATTTGGTATCTAACTGATACACCTCCTGCTCTCTTTTCGTATATTCTGATGTGTAGATTACCATTGTGATAAGTGTATATGCTCGATGGAGGAAAGCGCAGTCATGGTGCACCTTCTCAATCCAGCATTCCATGCACGGGTTCTTTCTCTTTCGTACCTTCTCGAGGTGTATCCTCACAAAATATCCATGCAAGAACAAGATCACGTTCTGCTGCATATGTTATCCATCCAAAATTCTGATACCATCTGAAGTCTTTCATGATCTCCTTATCGGAGGAGAACAGACGGGAGAAGGGAAATTTGGTAGTCCCAAGGAAAGTATCTGAACAACAGCAGTCAAACAGCACCGATGTCAATCAATTCGCATTCCTACAGCTTTTGTTCTCTTACATCTATCTGCTGTCAATCAGTATCTCTAAATTCTATTTCGGCTTCCTACCAAAGTTATGATTGGCTCGAATTCTTATGATATTCACTAGGTATAGGTTCAGTTTAGACTTCACTTCGTCAATTTATCGAACCACAAGTTTTGGCTGATGTATTGTAGTTGAACCTCACAAGATACGACCCTTTAATCTACAATGTCTTTTGATTTCTATTATCCAGCAATCTGGTTAACGGCATTACTATCAAGACGAGTGTGCAACTAAAAGTCCCTTCCTCGAAATATTCTGATACATGCAAACCCGAGTTCATGATCTCAATTGTTGCTAATTCTCTTACCTCGCTGCCGCTTTTCGGCTACACATGCTCCAGTATACCTCACTTTCGAGAAACGATACCACTCATCTTTTTGTGCCATCTTTATTCACTAATATTAAGGTTGGAAACGAAAGACTTTTCAATCTATTACTTTCCCTCTTCCACCCTCTTTCAACCTTCTCAACTACAACGTCGACCTCCATCCCTCCGTCGATCCATCTCGACTTCTATCACTTGTTTCCATTACCTTTATCTTTTGCTTTTCAACCTAGCTCCTTTTATTATTTACATCCTTCGACTTATTGATAACCCACAAGCATGCCTCCAAAAGGCCCTCGTAAGCAATATCAGCGCAGTGAGAAGGTCATGCAGGTTGGAGACCCTGACAATCATGCGTTTAAAGCTCTACCTGCCACAAGCAGCAAGAGAAAAACCAGCGTCCAATCTTCCTTCAAGAATGATCCTATCGATATTGCTTCTGATCATGAGGAAACTCAACCATTCAAAAAATCTCGTCCAAGTATGCAAAAACTCTCGTTATCCATTCCTTCTCCAGTCTTTAACGTACGGGTGTAATCAGATACCAGATGTAAAATCACTAATCTCGCAATAGACTCACGCACGTCAAATTCAATAATCCGTGCTTCTGAGCAAGAGGAAGAACTGGTTGAATCCAGAGAGGAATTAGAAGAAATTTCCTTCGACGAGATCATTCCCCGTCCAAATTTGCCTTTAAGAAAACTTTTCCAGCCATTTGCAGATGAGGATGCCGATGTATACGTTTCGCTCACCCAGAAGAATGCCAAATATGTATTGAGGATGCACTCGTACATACTAAAGCGGGCCTCCCGATGGTTTCATAGTCAATTACACGGACGGCTTTCCGATGAGCTAGATCAAGAATTAGCAGCCAAGGTTACTGAAGATACTGGAATCAAATTTCGATTTGAATTGACATTCGATGATGACCGTCAGTACCACATATTGAAGCGTGTGGTCAGTATCTTTCTATCCGACAAATCATTTATTGTGACTTGGGCCTGAAGAACTAAGCTGACGTCTGTAGGGACTTACAATGTTGAAGAAGAAGCCTCAAGCGTTCTCTGCCAAAGCTGCCCATGCAGTCAGCTCCACTGAGCGCCCTTTCCTTGGCAACGATGTACTCTTCGCTCGTCGATCATCGTCATTCATCACTCAGTACGATGGATCATTTGACGAAGTTGAGATGGGAAATACGATGCACAGCCTTGATGCAGCTTCTCATTTAGGTAAATTCAGTCCTATTCCATTGGCAGACTCTCTTCAACCATCTCAAAGCTTGATCAATGGGGATCAAGAGGAAGAAAAGGGCATCAAGGTAGAAGAGGATATCATCTTACCACTGGATACTGCGGAGTTGAATTCACCAACACAAAGAATCATGACGGATCAAGTTGCTACACCACCTAAAAGTCCCACCAAGCCAGATACAGGAGTTGATACAGACCAAACAACGTCTCAAAGCCCACCAACTAGCACTGGCTCTCAAAATGTTGTTACGGATCAGAGCGTGGAAATCCATGGAATCTCCATCACAGCAGAGGTTGAATCCAAGGAAGAGATGTTTTCACAGAAAGTTCCAAATGAAAAGTCGCCAGAAAGACAACTTCAAGTTCTTCCAAACACAGAAGACAAAGATGGTGAACACCATCAACCAGAAATGCATTCAAACCAGATGCCAACATGTCGCCAACTTCCGCCCGAAGCACAGCTTCAGGTGGCTATTTCTATGGAAAATTCCATCGAAGAAGAGATCAAGACTGAGGAAGCATGGCAAGTTGTAGCCGGACCTTTGGAAAAGCAACATAAACTCGATCCTATTGTCGAAGAGCCTTGCAGCAATCACGTTTACAACGAGTCAGCTATTATTACTCAAGAAGAGCTCAACAAGAACAAGCCAACCCAGAAGCCAGCAGATCAACAGGTAATTAGCCTTCAAATGCTCGATGCATTACACTCCCTCTTTCTCTGCTACTATGGTTGTGCTCCTGCGATCTCCACAACAAATATGTCAGCTGCGATAAGAGAGGCCTCGTTGTTGGTCAAAGTGGCTACCCTCTACGATTCATTGAATGCTGTTAGACCTCACGTCATAGCCTCTCTCCTCTCCCACAGTCGCAACCTGCACTCGGCCATCCGTGAAGATCCACCCCGTTTCTTGAATCTAGCATTTAAGCTTCAATGCGCTCCTATTTTCAAGGAAGCTCTCATTCACATCGTAGGACAGTATCCCTCCTGGCCATGGCCCACTCATCAGAATCAAGTTGGTCCCGATCTTGGCAACATTATTCGGAAGAGATTCGACGACCTCCAAGTGAAGAGATCCAAAGCCAATGGCCCACTTTTTCAGAGCTGCCTCGTGAAGGACAAGGTAAGAGTCAGCATCAATAATTTGGACAAGTCGACCTTTGACATGTGGATTATTGTGCAAATCTGGCATGATTGGTTTTCTCAACAGTTGCATCACTATGCCATGGTTCAACGCCACGAAGGTCGGAGCGTGGAGAAGAACATGTATAGATTGATAGCTCAAGGCGGTGATGCGTACCTCAAGATCGACGATGTTATGGCAATGGTTGAACCATTCAACGCCGGTTCGGAGGCCAGAGACTGGGGACATTGGGAGAAGGACCAGGTTGAGTTGCAATTGAATATCTTGAAAGAGTATGCCGCGAAGAAGGTCAAAGACTTGTTGGTCAATGAGTTAATGGGTGATACCGGCGGAAGTGCTGGCGAAATCGAATATCTCACTTGCATCAAGATCCATGAACACGAGTTGCCGTGGGCTGAGGCACCAGTGGTTATTGACGATTAGAGCTAAAATTGAAGATGAAGGAAATACCGGAACGAGTGCGAGGTTCGAACGAAATAATGGGACTGCTTACCACTGCGGAGCGACCCTGATGGTTGGATATTACTCGTGTGAGCCAGTATCTTCTACTGATGGAGACTTTAACCAACGCAAGCGAGTCCTGCCGTATCTTTTGCTTATTATTTATCTATCTTGCGAAGGATCATTATTATTATTGTTTTTCTTTTATTTATTTGATGTTATTCGATGGAGATGAAGATGAAGATGGATTGGAAACGGGTTATTACTTACTTAGGTGCGAACAATACAATATTAGATATGAGCTGCTTCTATCATAGCGGACGGAATGGACATACACGAAAAGATCCAGAGTGGAAATCAATAGCTAGAGAACATACTTTTTAACAGAACGAACGAATGAATGAAAAATTTCCTTTTCAATATTACTATGGTGTTGCTCTATGATTCTCATCTTAGCATAAATCATTCAAAAATTGATCTTATGGACAGTGATGATACCATATATACACAAAACTTCCCTTCCAATGAACGCCCGCCCTCCAAATGCTCCAGCCCTTTTCGTCATTACCAGCTCGGAAAACGCCAATCCAATTCCGCTATAGATTTTTGTACACCCAACCTATTATAGTATTTTCGCATTTCTGTATAATCACTTCAAGCTCCCGCCGAATAAATCTTGCTCTTCTTTTAACCTCTGTTCCCGCTCCATCTTCCTCTTCTTGATAATCTTCTCATCATCGTCTCCATCTTTGCCTTCTACTCCTTCCCTCTTCATTTTCTGGAGCCCGACTAGATCTGCTTTTTCGGGATTTCTACATTTCTTTAATTTCTTGACTAGGGCTTGGATCTCTTGTCTTTGTTCGGGAGTTTGTTCTTCGGGGATTGAGGAGAGGGTTTGAGCGAGATTTTTTATTAGAGTGAGGAGTTTTTGGTAGGCCGATGTTGCGGTGTTTGTATCTGGGTTTGAAGGGTTGTAGAATTTAAGAGCAAGGTAGAAAGTGGCTAAAGGGGCGGAAGCGAGATAGAGCGATGCGAACATGATTTGGGAAGGGGTATAGTGGAAATAGGAATCGCATAATAGCGCGCTTGTTTTCAGATACCGTCGTGCTTGTCCGTGACTTTCTAATACTAAATTGTGCATATTTTCCGGACGTTGGGCTTCGAGTTCGGCGGGAACGGGGATCTTATTGGTAGAGATAGCGAGGAGTTCCATTATGGCTCCCTCCAGACCACGGTAGGGATGGCGTACGTCGAATTGGAAACGGAGTCCTTGGGTTAGGAGAAATTCTGAGGAGAGAATCTCTTCGGTGGTTGTTTTGCCTATGTCGCTCGCGAATCTCGTGATGCGGAAATAGTGATTTTCGGTTTTGGTGGCGAAGAAGAGGGCGGTTTTGAGGATAGTGGTAGGGGTATAGGTCATTAGGCTGTGGCTTATGTAGAAGCGGCGGATATATTGGATTGCTGTGGCCTGAAGTGGAAAGAGATGTTAGTATGTGTTTTGAGCAAAGACAATTTGCATAGCAATTTGGTAGACCCATTCCATGGTTGCGTTCGGGAAATTGGCCGGTCTAAGAAACTAGAAAGTCTCCTATGAGAAAAACATACCTTAACCTCAATCGGCACACCCAGATGATCCCCCAACTGTAGCGTTTGTCTACAATAATAATCCATCAACTTCAATTCCTCATCCACCGTCAAACAATCCACATCCCCTTCCGGCAGAGCAGTACTAGCAGATCTGCTATTCTCTGCTTCACTATTATCATTTGAAGATGCAGCACGAGCTTCTCGGGCACGTCGAACAGCATCTCGAACTTGGGTTGTGGCTAGGGCATTTGTGCTTTCGCGCAAAGAACGGAGTGCGGAAGGAGTGTATGACCAGTGACGATATTGGGTGGAAGTACGATAGCGGGCGTCTTCGGTGGACATGGTGTCTGTTGATGAGGATTAATGAGCGTGATTATGGTGCATGGTTAAGTTTTGAGGTCATTGATAGGAAGGAGCTTCATATCTAGTATTTGTGAGGTAGGAGCTTGGGGGCAGGGGTGTTCGGAAATACTTTATTCCGCTGATTGGCTGGCTGAACGTTGTGCATCTTTTGTAATGGTTGCAGGAGACTTGATTACAGTTCATTCATTAAAATAGCATATAAATGTAGAAAAAATCGATAATCTTATTACTTACTACCAATCATGAGATAATTATCCAAATGTGACATGTCAGTTCCGTTACCTGTCAAGTTCCGTGTCTCCATCATGCGGCAATCAGAGCCGAGGCATGGTGGGCACCGGAACACATTCAAGAAATATCACAAGATGAAAGCATCAAAGAAGTCTACTCTGTATTCCATAACGATATCTCATCAATCGATCATGATACAAAGCAAGTGAACACCTCACCAACATGTATCGCTCTATTCTCCGGGTTCAACGATTCAGTCGTGTGGCTTCTCGTCGCTGTTACAGTAGTGGACCTGAGATAAGCCACGATCCCACTTTGCCCACAAAACATGAAAACCACAGCACGCTCTCCAATTCTTCGACTATCAAACCCCATTCGGATAAACCCAATGATAAACCCGAGCATTTATCTGGACGTGGTCCATTTGTACGTTTAAACTTGGTAGATGATGTATACCCTTCGTACACACGCACCAAGGGTCTATATTTCCAACCTGCTACTCCAAGTCCACCTGGAACTCAAGCAAATGCGCCCCCTTCATACAAGCGCTCTAATGGCCAGTTTGTTCTTGATGTCGCTCATGGCCCACCTATACCTTTGCGAAAGGACATTAAGCCTCCGAACTTTATACGGCCTCTTCTCAAAACTGAACTGTCTGCGCAGGAAAAAGCAAATGAAGAGTTGATAAACTCGGCTGCTGATCTTGGAGAAGAGATTGTTCATCCAAAATTAGGAAAGGGTTATCGAGAGAATCGTCGTTTGCTTGATAATGGAGCATTCATGCCAATTAATTTTGTTGAAGGGCCGGATTCGGTGTAGGTGCACCCATTCAACTTTGTTCGTGGTTTAGAGTGCTAACAGATTTATAGTCCACGTCGATGGCTAAGGTAAGAAATGATGGAACTTGTTGAAAATTCCAATGCTTTTCTGAGAATTGCTCTAATGGTATCCTAGAGACAATTGTCGTTGTGCAAAGTGTAGACGCCCTGATACTATGCAGCGGGAAGTAAACATTTTCTCGGTAAATACCCCAACCTCCATTATGGGTTATCATCTGACAACTCGTTAGCCTAATATCGACGTCCTTCCGGATTCTATAAACAAGGCCAAGAAGGAGGGTCTTGAAGTAACATGTATGCACTTTGTCCTTCATTTATGTTTGATACTAATATTGCACAGGGTTGGATAATGTAGACGATGGCGATAAGTCAGATCATGTTACTATTTATCCCTGGGATTGGCTCCACAAGCATCAGGTTTATCGCGATGCAGAGAAATTCCAGCCTCCTAGAGCTTTACTTGTTAGTGGCAACCGAGGAAGGGATGATTCGGCGGAAGCAGAAGTTCAATTACCTGATCCAGAGTAAGAACATACCAATCATCATGTTCGGCAATTTTCTAACACCTTTTGTAGTAGCCATGAAATTGTTCTTTGGGATTCGCTTATCGGGAAAACCCCACCTATTGTCAATTACGATGAAGTCATGGCTAGTGAAACTGGCGTAGGAAAATGGACACGCATGATTGTAAATTCTCAACTTACTCTGAGCTCATGCACAATCCGTTACTAATATTTCTCAGCACAACTACGGCTTCTGTTTCGTAGATGGAGTTCCGGTATCTCCTGAAAAGACTCAAGAGCTCCTTGAACGCATCGCTTTTATTCGGCCAACTCATTATGGTAAAAATTAGTCCTTGTAGTATAAATGATCATCACAAATCAACTAACGCCTCTAGGTGGATTTTACGACTTCACATCCGATCTAACAATGAAAGATACAGCCTACACTAGCGAAGCCATCGGTCCTCACACCGATACAACCTACTTTACTGATCCCGCTGGCCTCCAAATGTTCCATCTCCTCTCTCATACCGAAGGTACTGGTGGTGAATCTCTCCTCGTAGACGGCTTCTGGGCCGCTCGCTTACTTCGCAATCGCCACAAAGATGCTTTGTCAAAGATAGCTATTCCCTGGCATGCGAGTGGGAATGATGGTATCAACATCACTCCAAATAGGCCGTATCCCGTTCTCACCATGAACACAAATCGTGCGGCCACGCAGATTCGATGGAACGAAGCAGATAGGGGAACGATCCATCCCGGGTATTCCCAGGAATGGTATGAGGCTGCGAAAGCATACAATGATCGGGTCAATGACCCGAAGATGCAGTATTGGCCGCAGCTTGTACCTGGACGTGCTTTGAGTGAGTATTATAGGCATCGTTTAAGGGGATTTTCAACGGGCTAATACCTAAGCAACAGTTTTCGATAACTGGAGAGTCCTTCACGGAAGATCGGAATTTACAGGTAAAAGACGTATATGTGGTGGATACAGTAAGTTGGAGTTCTTTTAATACAATTTCCCTTGCGTGATTCAAGGTACTGACAGGACACAGTCAATCGTGATGATTATGTTTCGAGATACTTGAACACAAATTTCACCCGCGAACAGATCCTAGAGAGAATACTATGATTGCGTATCTCATGGCTTTAGATGAGGGAAAAGTGCTAGCAGCCAGTTACATAGATGGTGCCCTGGGCCCTCGATACAAACAACTCTCAAACAGATTACGGAACCAAAGACGAGCTATTTTGGGTAGATGATAGAGAATTAAGATATCTAAGATATTCTAAGAAGTAGAGGAAAATACAGAAAGAAAGCAAGTTAGAGTAGATCAATGGGTATTCAATAAACTCGCTTCCCATCTATGATCAACATCTACTTCAAGGGTGTATTTTTAAAGGGGTAAACTCAAGCACCGATGAGGAATGCTAGTGCACGCTCCTCTCTCAAGTCCCGGATACATATATGCAGTACAAGTGCAAGTGACGCAGTGGTATGCTCTCCTGTTTCTATGGCACAATATCCTTCGTTCGAATTCGTCGTCGTTTAAGCAACCTAATTGGAAGCAGTAAGTTTCTGGTCGATTACTTCTACTATCACGTTAAAATCACAACGTGGGTGAATCTTGTATACATCAACATCAACACAAATATTCTTCCCAATTTACACAAAGAGAGTCCGTTAATTCTATCTCCCGCTATCTATTTTATTGTTGCAAGAAGCTCGAAGCTCGAATCTCCGGAGTATCATCAATCTGGGCCATGGGTTTGAATATCAATTATTTCTCATCATCGTATTTCTTTCCGAATCCATAAAAATACCCTATTAAAATCCTATTTCTAAAGCAATCCTATCCTAGGATAATTTTATGGATTTCCTTGATTACTGATTCTCCCTGATATAATCTGTACACCTCTTTCTTGAACTAAGTCATCCTTTGACGCTTTTGTACACTCCCTCCCCTCTTTCCTTGCCGTCTTTCTTTCCGAAAGGGCCTTCTGCAGAAACTCGTCGAATTCTTCATCTGAATCTAAGAATTCTTGCTCCATTTTATAGGTTGTGATCTGTAACGATAGATGTGAGTAATCGTTCATAGAAAATGGTGATTTCATTAACACATCGGACGATTTAAAAAGACAACGCCGTGATATTTTTGCAAAATCTCATTTTTTGGAATGGAACACTTGTTGACAGATTCTAATAGAACCCAAGCAATGAGATCAAAGGGTTGCAATTGAGTCATTTCACATTAATCAGAGATCAATAACGCTTACCTTTTTATCAATCCTCCCTTCTCTCTCGATCAACTCCTCTCTTATAGTTGTCCACTGTTTGAAGAAAGTCTCTTCCCTTTGTTTAGCTGCCTTTAACTTCCCATTCAACGTCTTACTCCTCTTATTGAGATCATTCGTCGCCTCTTTAAGTTGCTTCAATTGTCTGTTGAATTCCTTGATTCTTTCTTGGAAATCCTCTTGCTCGGCTCTGAGTAACACTGCTTTTGTGTTGTTTTCCGATTCCATTCTTTGGAGATCTTGTAGCTTTAGGGAGTAGTCATAACTTTGATGGCAGAAGTCTGTTTCACGCTTTAATGCCCAGGCTTGGAATTTGAATGTGTCGTCTTGGAGTTGCTTGACTTGTTTTTCGTGGTTCTCTTGTACTTTCTTGAATTCTGCTTTCCGGGCTTCGAGATATTGGTATTCTTTGGCAATCGAGCGGGCTCGTTCATTCCTCCTGTCATCTCCGTAGGCTTGGTTAGAAAGGAAACCTTGGCCATCTAGAAGCATTTGGTCGTCTCGTTGCACTTTATCCATCTTGCTAGAAACGTTGTGCACTGAATGACATCCATTAGTAAAGATCCAAGAACAAGAAATCAAACCTACTATCTCAAAGTTTCATTACCGTCTTGTCTACATCAACATCCACAAAAATGCCACTTTATGTTCTCCAAAAAATACCTATTTCAATTATCCCCCAACTAATTTGCATCCGGATGAAACCCCCTGAAGTCCAGAATCCGAATTGCAATACCGACACTCGCAGGTCCTTTCAGTGCGAGAGATGTATTCGGGGGAAATCTAATGGTAACTAGTCAAGAAACATAGAAGACAGGAACTCGAAGACTCAAAGGTATAAGTCGAAGAATTTTGCAATTCGGAATGAAAAGATGAGAGCGAAAACTATAGAAAAGACTAGATATGTTTTTATGAAGAGATCAGAAACTTCCTGAACGTACACTGCATGAAATTCTTTTGTTGCGGTGTGTTTTTTTATTTATGTTGTTCCAGAGGTGTACCACGGCGTTGGTAGATTCCTTTTCCTTTGCTGCGAAATACGGAAAGAGCAAATACGTTGAGTCATTCCTGTCCATATTCATATTTCCCCCCATGCTACTCACCGCAAGACCTCCTGATAAAAAACGATTCAAACAGTCCCCGACTCCCCCTAAAAACACACGAAAGACAATCAAAAGTCAATCTCTTGGCTTTCTTGCCTATCAAAGTTTAATATCTCACAGCTTTTGGCATCATTTTCTTGTTATCAGAACTAATTCTTGCTTCTCTCTTCTATGTAATCATTACTTCTCGAAAGTCTCTTTTGTTACCAAATATAGTCATACCGCCCGCTCCTCAGTCATCTACCATCTACTTGGTCTAAATTTCCATTTGAAGCATCAGTGAAGGGAAGAATTCCATGGAAAGTGCGTTTGCTCACAGTTACAAGAGATGATGTTGGAGGATGATTTATTCTGGGAAGAGATGAGATAGTCATTTTCATTTTGCTACAAATAAATACACTACAATTGCCAAGCTCAGAAGCGATTCGCTATCTATACTCTGGAATATTTATAACTTCCTCAAACATTGAAAACTATATACTTGATTATACCTAAGCCCAGACTCGTCTGTCAAAAGATTAGCAATTTATCCAGCATGAGAAATGAGCATACACTTACAACCATCATATTCTAAGACGCCAAACTTGACACATTCCCCCCAAAGTTTCACAATTGAGCTCAAAGTTGAGAATATCGATTAGATCACTTAGCTCCTCATTTGAGGATTGCCAGCTAGCACGAACGGGGACGTGTGATCAAAGCTAGCCGCCCTATAGACAAATTAGTAGTTAGACGAGTGGATATACTTATCGAAATGAACCATTTTTCCTCCCCTGACGAGCTCTCATGAAGCCCCATCGAGTGAGCTTCCAATGAGACTGTCCTGAACCCAGCCTAGCCAAGGAGATATCGCCAAGACACTTCCTAAAAGAAGTGAAAAGCAGGACAGCACAAGACCGAGGGGTATAGCATGAACAAATCACCGAAGTGAAAGTGTTCGACGAGCGTTCCCCAAGAGTCAAGTGTGTCAAAATAAAGCCCGTCGAGTAACTGGACGGGCACAGTATAAATCCATCGAATGCATCGGAGATCCTGAAGGATTCCATTATGTGCAGGGTCGAAGTGGATGAGAATTGGATTCAAAATGTTGTATGAACAACAAATTGGTGAAGGTGGTGTGGGCGAATGTCGATCAAGAAAAAATCTCTGCTTGTCGTCTCGAGAGCAGCAGAGGGCGCATTTTTGCTTGACCAACGAAGTGGTGTGTGAGAGAAGTAAAGATGTGGTGTGGTGTGTATCATGTAATATGATGGTATAATAAATCTAACCTGTGACCTGAAACCCTTCCTGGAATATGGTGGTGGAGTCGTAGTCGATCGTCGTCGTCGTCGTTGGGATCGGGGATGGTTCGAGGGTTCGCGTTGGGATACTTCAAAGTGATTAGCAGATGTCTTGGGTGAAAAGAGGAAAGGGGTGAAACTAACCAATCATTCCGAAGGTTATGATCTTAATTCGAGCGACCACAGCCCGTATGTCTCTAATCTGTAAACCATTAACAAGCAAAAGTAAGGCAAAATAGGATTGAAAAATCCCTTCAAGTACAAAAAATCCCCAAAAACCCCCAAGATAATGACAAAGGAAATAAATATGTACAAGATGCGATGTTCGCTTTTTTGGTGATTGTTTTGTGATACCCCGAAGGATAGATAATTGGGTTACCAATCCAAAGATCTAATCCAACAAGGCCTTTATTTTATTAGTTTTTTTGGCGATGGCCTATAAGGCACATCTATTTTGTTTGAAAGAAAAGAAAAGAATACTAACCTGGAGTCCGGGAATTCCAAGAAGGGTCAGGTCAGGTCACAGGTTAGTAGTTAGTAGAAGAATACAATGCATCAGTGTCCACCATGAAGGATGCAATTGTATCGACTATATTGGTCCCTGCGGACATGAAGAAGAAGAGCATTTGGATCCTCTGCTTCGAGCACTTCGTCAGAGAAATCGACTTCAGGATCGCAAAATCCCTCAATGATATTCTCTCTGCACTGTCTGCACAGTGCGTGCTCGTCGCATCGATCCCATCTGCTCTCATCTTCTGGGTGATAGTTAAAACTATCACGTTTATAAAACCATCCAGTAGCGTTGCCTTGCTGATCCCTATCCTCAATAAGAGGAAAGCTCTCATGGGGCATCTGCCTACTCCCGGCAAAGTTCTCACGAAAGCTAGCCATTTCTGTTGAAACCTCGTGAATGAGGATTCGACCACGGATGCATTCGTTGCTTGGTCCTTCAAAGCTAACTCTTTTCGCAAAGCGAGCAGAGGAGCCTTTGAGGCAGGACTTCAGCTGAGAGACCATTGGGGCATCTGTCATCTCGACTTCAATTGAAACAACTTCAGAGATTTCGGCATATACCGACGCAACTTTAGTTGTAGCAACACCAGCCGGGGGAGTGACGACAGATGGGATGGTTTCGAGAAGTTGCGCGCCAGCAACAGAAGAAAAACTAATAGCGACCTTGGTTGTTTGACGGGAAGGTGGGCTACAAGTTGATCTTCTCTCCGAGAGAGAAGGAGAAGACGACTTGATAGAAGTCTTTTGCTTCTTCTCTGGAGAAGCAGGAGCAACCACGGGTGAGCCGGCAAGCTTTTCAACCTTGCTTGTCTTCTCTGCAGAAGGAGAAGCGACGAGTTGGGCTGCTTGGGACTCTGGAAGCAACTGAGTATTAGGTAGAAGAGGAGCGACCTGGGTGACAACAGGTGCATCCTCAATAACAACTGGGTTGTTGATGATGTAAACGCAGACAGCAACCACAAGGGCTGTGCCTACAAAAGTGAGGAAATCGTAGAAGGACATTGTGATGATTGATGTTGGAACAAAAATCGGCACGCCGACTTAGATTAAAATATAAAGTGAGGTAAGAGCTTGGTAAAGAGCTTGGTAAAGAGTTGGGTATCGATGAGTTGGTAGCTCAAAGATAAAAGCAGTAAGAAGTAAGAGTATGAAGTAAGAGTATGAAGTAAGAGTATGAAGTAAGAGTATGAAGTAAGAGTATGAA
>JBBMOJ010000492.1:0-28919 GCA_038090695.1 Sclerotinia spermophila | reverse complement strand
CTGTCACATGACACTTGTCACGTGATCCTAATGTTACCCGTCGTAACACTATATTAACTAATTGATTTACTTCCTTATTACTTACGATCCCTATATAACCAAAGAACTATTTGATTCTAATATCATACTGGCTTATTATCTTGTAATACTTATAGAAGATCTATTACAAAATGATTAATACATTTCTCTATATTCCCTATATAACTAAAGTACTATCAATATACATCCAGATCCTATTGCCCACTAGTCTATCAAATGTTTTGAAAAGGTACTCTAATTCTCGCTATACTTCAATCGCTTTTGTATCGAAGATATAGGAATCGCTATTATAGCTGAATACAATCTGCTTATTGCTTTAAAAGATTATATATCTATATTCGATATATCGATTATTGTCTATAATCTGTTCTGAATTATCGGAGAAGATAATATAATCATTAGAGGGGAAAACTACTGACTACTTCTTAAAGGCTTCAGCTGTAGTTTTCTTATTCATCCCCTTTGATATCTCATTACACTTACCTTAGTTTAAGATTAGCTTAAACTAAGCGATATTCTATCTTATAAGAGATAAAAAGATCCCTTAAGGATCTCTTTCCTCTTTAGCTTTTTTATTCTAATTATTTGACCTCTATAATAAGCTCTAGTATATAATCGTGATAGGTTTATATAGGACTTATTCTTCTTATAATACACGCCTGAGATTACTAATTAACTGGTTATAAATAGTAATCTTTTTATACTAGCTTTATTAAGTTATATATATATGTCACGGAAATCCCCGTATCACGTGTATCACACATTCACGTGCATTGATGCAATACGATCCACATTTAGGACTACATATGATCAAATAGCGGTGTAGTATATTCACTTATTTTATTGGTGGATTATATATTCTATTCCTTTGTTTATATAGCTTAGATGTAGATCACTATTCCTTATTAGGCGACTATATCGCCTATATCTATATATATATAGGGGGATAGATTACTATGATCAATCCCCAAGCTAATCAATCTTTATATACACTTTTCTCCAGTCCTCAAAGTGACCAGTGACGTAGCTATCCTCCGTAATAATATATAAATCTCGTTCTATTTATAATATCATCACTATTTATTCAGGTTCGCTATTGAATATATTTAAATTAGGTTTATTATAGATACATCTAATTAGACTCACTATATAAATACTATTTAATAGGTTAATATATAAAAGGCTTTAGAGTAGACCTAAGAGTGAATCTAATGAAATGCTTTTTATATATAGATCCACCGAAAACCTATAAAGCATGGTTGTAAAAGTGAAAGTGAAGAATAATACTATTATATTATAAATACTATCGGGCTTATAATTATTATACTAAAAGGATGTTCCAATAGCTGTATAACTAAATGGGTTTATATAGGACTTATTCTTCTCGTGATATATATAGACTCTCTTCTTTAAGACCTTTCAATCTTGAATTATCCCTTTTAGGATTATAGCCTAATAATAAAGAAGAGAACTTTAGATTCGTTATATTATTCAAGACTCTCGAGTTATTATTTCGTTCAATTACAAGAGGTTGTATTAGTATAGGTATATTCCCAAAAAAAGTAAATCTGAAACCTCTGAGGTCGCACTAGTGTAAGCATATTCCCACAAAAGTTGGGTCTGAAACCTCTTCGAGCTAGATCATATTAGTATAAATATATTCCTAAATGAGTTTGAAACCTTATAGTTGAGGTCGTATCAGTATAAACATATTCCTATATTAGATTTGAAACCTAACTATAATTGGATAGAAATAATAGCTTCAAAGAACCCTAGCTTCTGAAAATAGATATTGAGAAGCTAGGGTTAATTATACTTGCTTATAATTAATTAATTTCTTCTGAATAATTATATATTAATTAATCGAAATAATCGATTCCTAATGAGGGGATAATATAACGAATTATATTTATTTAGTATATAAACTCTCTTCTTCAAAACCTTTCAGTCTTGAATTGTCCCTTTTGGGGTTGTAGTCTAATAGTAAAGAATAGAGCTTTAGGTTCGTCACACTAATATAACTAATAACCAAATATTTCACTCTAAACTAATTAATACGGTATATGATTGTTGAGTAAAGTAAGTTGTTTCAATGTTCCAATTATAGTATGTCATATCCGGCAGATTTCAGTATTTACTGACATCAACGGGATGGATGTAGAGATGACCAACGAGTCAAAGTTCTCGTAGCTCTTTACTTCTTCCCTCCTCGGTCGATGCTCCCTTTCTTCCCTGTTCAATTTCTCGACTCGGACAGCCAATATAGTAAGTATATCGACCGACGCTGCAAATCCCTGAAATACCTTCACCTACAGCAAAGTCTTACCACCCAATCCATCGACAACAGCATTGTTTCACCACTTACGAGAACTATGTTGTGCGTTTATTCATGTATTTGTTCTTCTCTCTAGTATCTCTGCATGCCTCTATCAGAACTCACATATTCTTCGGTACCCATGTCATCTTTTCTTCAACATGCTCCTGGGAATTATTCGGAGCCCTCGCTTCTCTTTATGAATGCAATAGTAAGTTTCTAGAGTAAAATATTACCTGACAACTAATCATTCAATGTGATTGTGACATATCATAGTACTTATGAAATACGTATGGCTTCTTTTATTCTTCCCTTTTGTATTCTTTTCGCCTTTCCTCTTCACCATCACCACTCTCATTAAACCTCAGATATCCATCCTATCCCACCCTCTCTCCCCGTCTCCTCCCTTTCCCCATCCCTCTCCCCAGCAACCTCTAACACCCCCCTGCTCCCACACTTTCCTCCCTTCCCCAACTAAACTCAAACCTGCAATATATTCCAAGCCCACACCCACGCCCATACCAGCGCCAACGGAGCAAGTTCATCCAATACAACAGCTCCAACAAGAACGAAGTAACAACTTTCGCTATGACAAGACTCCTGAATCTCAAATCTCAAATCTCAAATCTCAAATCTCAAAAGCCAAAAGTCATGAAAACTACGGTCACTAAAGTAGTACTAACTCCCCAGGAGCGCAAAATATAGAAGTGGAATATGAGAACAGGGATAGATACGAATATAGGTAATGAAGAAGATAAGCTGGTTGAGCGAATTCGATGGAGGAGAATGATTTGTGTTGCATGTAACTAATTAGTGAAATTCTATAATTTTGTAAGAATGCGAGGATAAACTTTTTCGATGTTCTGTTTCTTACACTTATCTTTTTCTCTGGTTCATTATCTTCTTCACCAAGTACGTTTCTCGCAATCATTTCAACTCCGTCCAAGTGCAAGGTCTCATGAAGAGAATACACGATCTCAAAGGAAAAAGAAAAGAGTCATCGCATCCGGATGTGTATGGTGTAATCTAATCTCGATGTGCACAATGTATTTGAGCAATGTGATATGCAAGTAGAATCATAGTAGGTATCCACTTATGATTTTCCAATTTGTAACCGAGACGCCTAAAATGTAATGAGCTTCCAGCCCACGTTCATATCTCATTATGATGTAGATTTTCATCTATCCTCTTGCTTTTTCTGACTGTTTTAACTCCATTCCAGCCTTAGAATCTAACATGAATCCGCTTCATGAATATCAGATTCGATCTCCCAATCAGATTTTATTTCAAATAAATCGATAAACTCATCATCTCCCCTTAAAAACAGGCTTCCTCTTCTCCCTAAAAGCAGCCAACGCCTCATCTCTATCTTCTGTACCCACAACCCTCCCATACATATCATTTTCAACATCCTCCCTTGCCCAACCCACAGCTTTCAAGGCACTCCTCGTTGCCACGGGACCTCCTTCACAGATCGTCCCAGCCAAATGAACGGCCTCTCTCAAAACCGCCTCTTTAGCCCTCTTCATCATATCTCCCGTCTCTTTTCCTTCTCCCTCCCCATCTCCCTCATTCTCCTTAACCTCAACCAGTCGATCCGCAATTCCCAAGAAATATGCTTCCGGACCACTTACTCTCCTCCCCGTCAATATCAAATCCCTCGCTCTCCCGATCCCTATTAAAGCTGGAAGTCGGTATGTTCCACCCGCGCCAGGTATTATACCAAGTCTCGTTTCTGGCAAACCAACGACGGCTGTGGAAGCAAGAACACGCATATGTGTACAGAGAGCCAATTCGAGACCGCCGCCCAGAGCAACGGAGGAAATCGCAGAGATAGTTGGGATTGGAAGAGTAGAGAGTTTGGTGAATGTTGAGCGGAGATTATGGAGGAATGTTTGAGTCCTATTTTCGTACCATTAGCTTAGCTCCCCTCTTTGATTGCAATTACACAATGCAATGTCGGAAGAAGAAACATACATCTCAGGCGTAAAAGTAGCCCTCTCTTTTAGATCCGCCCCCGCACAAAATACACCATCAACCTCACTAGTAATGATCAAAGCTCTTGTCGGTCCATCTTCTCCCTGCGGTCTAACCTTCCTTATCTCATTCCCATCCGCGTCATATTCAGCCGCAATATCATCTACATGTGCGCGTAATTCCTGTAATAATTGGATACTAATAGCATTACGAGCTTCAGGGCGACATAATGATATAACACGAATGGTACCGTTGGAATGCGGGGTCGGGATTTGGAAGGAGGATATAAATTGCGGTCGGCCTGATTTTGCGGTGGAGTAAGATCTTGGGGTGATGAGTTTGGGAAGTGTGGATTTGAGGGGGAGTTGGAGAAGTGGTCGCATTTTTGGGATTGTGGGTTGAGGAAATTGAAGTGAGGATATATACCTGTAGAGTATTGAAGAAAGAACCTCGGGAAGCTTTGTATATTGCGGATACCAGCGGGTACTAGCGGGTACTAGCGGAAGCATCCATGAAGTTACGGCACAAGGGTTGATACCCCTCAAAATTTAACGATGTCATCACTAACCTTATCGCATCGCTAATCAACTCCTTTCCAGACCAATCCAGAATCAAGATTAATTAATTAATAATCTTCAGTCCCAAATCTAAACCACCGATACATATCTACATATCAACTCAACATCCAAGATCCAATAACGTTATCTAATATTTGAATTCTCATCCATCTCCCTCTTAGAATCAACAAATCCTTAACCATCATCCAAAGATGTCCAACCCAAACCCCTCAAACGGCGCAACAGTCGCCTCACTCCCACCCGAAGCCATAGCTTTAGCAAGCAGAATGTACGACGCAGCTCGGAATGGGGATATTGAGATATTCGAACAAGCTTTACCTCGAGGCTTACCGGCGAATATGACGAATGAGAAGGGCGATAGTCTTGTAGGTCTTGGCTCTCTCATCAATGACTCTTAGTCGTGTTGTCATTTTCGATGACCTAACGGGAGCTGTTTACCCCTCATCACGTGCTGCCCCTCCTTTTACTTTATTCTTGTTTCAATGCTACGACCTTCAATTCAATGGGCAATTTCTGACAAGCGATATAGATAATGTTAGCATCCTATCATGGCCATGCACCACTCGTTCGACTTCTTCTTCAGCATGGTGCAGATCCCAATTCATTAAATGATCGAGGACAATCTCCTCTAGCAGGTGCCGTTTTCAAGGGAGAGACTGAAGTAGTCGAGGTGTGTAGATTTTTTCTTTTTAATCTCCAAACTTCCTCAAATCCCTGGATTTGTGTTATCCTAGATTCTGATAATAAATAGGCATTACTCGAAGGCAACGCAGATCCAGATCATGGTTCTCCAAGCGCAATGAGAGCCGTAGAATTATTCAAGCAAGAAGAAAAATGGCAAAAAAAGTTTGAGGAGGCCCCTGGGAGAGGAAAGGCTGTTTAGGGGATGGAAGTGAGCGCGGTGTTTAGATTTGTACGATAACCGGGTCATGATGGGCATTAGGTCTGTTGAATATTCACGTAATTTTGAAATTGTACATATTTTTCCAAACTTTGGGAATAATTTATAACTGACTGCAAAGCTCTCAAGAGACGTTTCTTTAGAGAAAAGCATAGATTTCATTCTTTGAATAACCCAGCAAGACATCATGATCGAAAACGAACGCCATCGTATAGACACCAGAACTCCATTCTCACCCCAACACCCATTCAAATATATCCCCCTCTTTTCCCTCTCCTATCACCCCCATCCCTCGCCTTTCCCTCCCACCTCCACTCTACTTCGGCACAACATTCAACCCAAACCCCTCCACCGGCAACGCCGTACTACACCGTCCCCACACCTGCACACTAACCGGACTAACCGTCAACGGTCCACACGTATTCTGCGTCTGAGTAAAACTCCCCGAGTAGCCCATAATCGCACAATATCCCGTTCCTTCCGCTACCACTTTTGCGATTTTGAGAGAATAGTCTATCACGTAGTTGTTTCCATCTACGGGGAAGGTTTGTTGGACTAGAGGGAGGGGAGGGGGTTGTAAGTATTTAGGAATTAAGAGGGGATATTGAAGAGAGGGGTGGGGGGGAAGAGGGGGAAGGAGGGGGAAGAAAAGAGAATATACATACAAAAATCACCATTTCTAGCATAGAAAGTAATAACAATATCTCCCGCAGTGGGGTAATCATTTCTCGAGACATGAGGAACAGTAGTATTCAACCATCCATGCCCAGCATGTGCCCTAGTAGTATTCACGCCCCTTTGCTCCACACGAGAATGAAAGGCATCACCTTCAGTAAAGGGATCGATTGGTGCCGCAAAGACGCGCAAGACTGTTAATGCCAGGAAAGTAATGAGAGTTGCGGTGTTCATCTTGGAAAGTTGATTCGGTAAAGATGGGCTATAGGATAGAGGAAAAAATGAGATTCGATAGTTTATCTGATTTATACAATTGAGAAGGTAGTGAATTTGGATGGTTTTTGCAACAGGTACCTACTCAAGCTATATACCCCGTCTATATTTTCCAAGACTTTTATAACCCGTGGTAAACCGGTCCCCCTTTGAATGTACCATCATGAATCAATAAAAGAAAATTCTGCATCCCGAAAATTGAAAAGGTCGCTTATGGTCACCATGAGGTCTTGTTGCTAAGAGCAGAATATGAAATGGTCAAAAAGTAAATATGATGTAAGCGGCAAAGAGGGGAGCCTTTAAACGACCTCGCGACGGATCACTTTCTGGGCTGATGAAATTTTCCATCGTTGGAACTCCAGATTGAGCAATTCATATGAAACAAAGATAGATGCAAAGCAAGAATGAATAGTATGAACATATATATTCCTCATCATTATCATACCTGATTTTGTTTAAAGCCACAAAATAGTATTGGTACACCCGGATCTATAAAACACACCTGCAATGCCGCCAAACTTTTGACTTTCTTTCTCAACACCATGTTAACCCAGTCCCACATCCATCATAACACATAAATTCATTCAATAATTCCCACTCCAAAATAACATCATCTATTCCATCTCACCCACCCAAACCCTCGCTCTCAGTCTCTGCACCACCTCCTTTCGAATCCACCTCATCTCCCTTCCATCCTCCATAGCTTTATCAGCCCATTCAAACAACAACCTCAATCCCAGTAATCTATCTTTATTCCCGCTGTCCAGCGTCGCATGTTCAAGAACCAACCTAGAATCCACAGACGTTTGTTCCGTGCCTGCATGAATATCTCTTGGTCCACCATGATCGGGCGGTAATACCAATGCTCTTTCCGCTTTAGTAAGAGCTGAGAAAGCAGGGAGTTCGAAAAGCCATTGGAGAGATTGATTGACTGTCTGATCAGCTTCGTCTAACGCTTGAAGAGTTGCTTTAAAAGCGTTGCTGCTAGCGTCGTGAGCTGGGCGTTTGCGAACATATACTATTTGAGTTGATTTGAATGCTTCGACATGTGCTTTATTGCTCTCCAGATCCAGAACTACATTCCAGTACTCAGGGCTGCATGTTCTGACCGTTTTGATTTGGTTGATTTCTGGAATAAGACAAGGTGTGTGGCGTTCCTCTTCTTTCCCATTACGAAGTGTGATTTGAAGAGGGACTGGAACGGGTTGATCGGTATCAATATCTCTTGTAATAAGACATCTAGGTTCCGCTGCCAGGACCCAGAAGTGACGGAAAGCCTGTAAGTGAGATTTGTTATCTTGAACAGTTGATGGAAAGATTGGATAGAATGCGACAAGCAATGCAGCAATTGCTTTGTCTGAAGTCCCGAAAGTGAAGGTGCCGCCACCTAAGAATAATGCACCAATGGCCAGATGAGCTGCAAGGTGACTACCATAAGGTGTCTCACTATCATCACGACCATGCATCGAACGAAGTCTACGGAAAACAGCAATGTCTCCAGTGCCAGCCATGACAGTAGCTACGCCGAGGGCCAACAAATCTTGACAACTTCGAACAGTATTTCTTGCCAACTTCTTATCGAAAGAGTTTGCTTCGATTTGACATATTCGCCTAAATTCATCTAAATAATGTAACAGTATATCTCTCGCGGTCAGATTCGCCGAACCGGCGAACCTCAAAGCAATGCTGAAACACAGTCCAGTTAGTATATCGTAAAATGGAAGGTCTGCTGATGTCAAGGTTTTAATCCATTGTAACGAACTTTGACTCTTGTATGGAGTAGGTAAGCTCTTTTTGATCCATTTGTGTGAAGGCTCTATCTTACTCCACATTATCAAGTGCCTTGCTAGTGTTCGAAGCAGGAAAGCGTCTGGACGAACGTAATCGAATTGAAGAACGGAATCGGGTACATCTACTTTGCGAGCCAACACCTGATTCTCCGATTTCATATAAATAAGCGCGATAGAAATGATTGCCGCGGCCGTAGATTTGTCCAAGATATGTACAAGGTCAACTTTCTTGCTTCCGGCAGCCAATGAAATCAGTCTCTCTGTGAGTCGCATATCATGAAGACCTTTCAGATCGGAGCCCTTTCCGAGATTGATAAACCCAAGGGCAAATCCTGCTGCCAGTCGATAGCCTTCATTTCTCAGAGGCTCCTCATCAACTTCTCGGTCAATATGCTCCATCTCTGATACCATAATTTCACTCATCCGACGATGTTGGGTATTACAATATAACAAACCAATGCCCATTATACCAGTAGTTTGCGTTAGTGGAGAAAGATTCAACTCGGCTGCTCCAGGTGGAAGCATTCTCGTCACATGGACCGATAGTAGCCGTGTAATCAACGAATCCATAGTCCCTATATAGGATGCTGCTAATCCTAAAAGTAGACCAATTGATGTCATTGTATGTTTGGGGGTCAAGTATCTGAAAGCAACCCATTTAGCTACCGATTTAAGATGGCCATTAAGGCCAAGTGCTAGTAAAAACCCGGCATGGCGATTGCTCAAATCTTGTTGTGGTTTGTTGTAAAGAATCCATGAAGTATCGATACCTTTTGCATCTCGAGAAATGCTAAGACCAGCAGACACACCTGCATGGAAGAATGCCCAACAAACCTTTTCCTCGGTGAATGCATTCTTATCAACACCTATGGTATTATTATTTGGCTTCATGACACAGCTTAAATTGAACCCGCCAATAGCAAATCTTTGAGTTAAAAGAGGGATGCGAGCACTGTAATATAGTAATCCTTTGCCAGATGGTATGGCTAAAGTGCGATAAGCCAACATTTGAGCATGCTCTTTTTGAGCTTCTAACAATTCTGATTCCGTCCAATCAGGTGCGGATTTAACACGAGCAATTGTAGATCTGAAAGTGTTCAGAATATTAGATGCTTCATTAATTCTTCTGTCATCTTTAAAGATTGCTCGTGTAATAGCTTGACGATCAACTTCAGCGGATCCATCAAACGCACCGGTCGTTTCAATTTCTGTTGTAGATGCGCAGATAGCATGGACGTCCAGACTTGATTCGTGTGAGGGTGGCTACAGATGTTAGCTTTCGTAGATATGATAGAACCCTTGACTTACTAATAGTGAAGGTTGAAAATTTCGAGCCGAGCGACCAGGCGTTAATAGCATAGTAACATCTTCACGACCAACAAGTGCAAGCAATTCTGGACTCCACGTTGTTGGAGGTTCGCTTTGGCATTCAGCGATTGCTTCTTGAAGAGGGGCAAGTATAGCTTCGGGCAAAGTCTCAAGAAAAAGGCTATCTACCCCCGCAGCAGATAGTGCTTCTACAAGTTGTACAGGAGACCACCCATCTTGCATGCATGAAAAAAATTGAGCAAGTTGCAGAGTTCTTGGTGTCGAGCTACGCCATCGCTCAAGATCTCTGATACCCCTGGTAGGAATAGCAGATCTGGTTGTCACTAGGTCTTGAAGCGTTAAGAATGGCATCAACCTTCGGGCGAGAAAGCAATTTTGGATCCAAGTGTAAATTGATGGACAATCGAATGGTTCGGCAATCCGAGAAGCGAGGACGAGATCTACGAAAATGATAAGCGGTTTCCAACTTCCACACCCAGGGTTTAAAAGCTTACCAGTGTCATAAGGGGCATCTACTAAAGAGGCTTCTTCAGTCTCATAGAAATCTATCCAGCTATCCCATTTGAGCCATCGAACAATCTGAGTTAATATAGGAGTTAAAGTAGGGACGCCAGTACCAAACGAATCGGCTGTCATCGTGTCGAGCTTTCTTTCCTCGCGCAATAAATGTAAAGCCGCGACAATGTCAATCAGGGCAGCTTGGCGAAGCTCAAGAGATTTGTTAGTTGCCGTCGGTAGATAGCCTGTAACCGCTTCCTGACCCAGTTTTGAATAGAAAAAAGTTTGTGCAAGAGTCACATGCTTTTTTGTGAAAGTTTCTTTGTCATTAGTTTTCAATAGAATACTCTCCGTTTCAGAGGAAGGAAAGGCTCCAAAATCCTCCTGTTCATCCAGGAGCCATTTCCATCCGCCATTGTTAAGCCAAGGCGGCATAGGATTTCCATAAGGAGCTAAATGACTGAGCATAGTCTCATAGCAACTCACATCCACTTGACCGCCACTGCTAGACCGTAATAATGCCGTGCGTGATTTTCTTGTTGCGTGAACCTTCTTCTGAGGCTGTTTAGCTCCTCCAAAGCTAATGACCATCGAGAATAGAACAATGAGTAGAGACGTCCACTCTGCATCAGCAGTCTCAACAGATTCAAGCTCAAGCCACCTCATGGCATTCCACCATGCAACAAGCATTCCTTCGCCTCCACTTGCACCTGGTAAAACTTTCGTACACACTTCGAGAATTTTAGCCACGTATGGACTGCGAGGCTGCATGAGTATTTGCAGCTGATGCATCTTGCCTTCGTCATCTACCAAGTCGACTAAGCCTCGAGGTTTTGGATTCCGAAGACCTTTCAAAGCACGAGGACCTTGACTCAACACTCTTTTGAAACTTTCCTCCCTCTTTTCACGTGGATGCTGGTCATGACTCAAGTTTCGAATATTGTGTATAACGAAATTTGCAGGCAAAGTTACCTTCATGAGGATGCTCCATGGGGCTTGTAAACTCAATCCCCCAAAACCATCATCTGTTTCAGTTAAAACCAAAATTCGAGATATATCGCCGTCGTCGAACTTGCAAGCATCAATTACACCTGGGGCTCTCATGACTTCTTTCAAGTTGACTAATGTAATTTCCTTCTCTGAATTTGGAGTAGCCTCATTGTCGTTGAAATTGGCTCTTTTATGGACTTTAGTGTTAAGAGTCATTACAAGCAGCTTTTTCTCATCCGAATCCAAAATACATATGACTATTGAATTTCCCTGCTCATTGTCTGCCGCCGATGGTGGTGCGGGCAGTATAAAGATTTTACATTGACTTTTTGCAGGTATGTGTTGAATCGAAAAGCGAAGATTACTATGCTCGGCGGAGACACTACAAACTTTGGTAAGGATGATTTCTTGTCTAAGAGCGTCAAATTCCTCGTCATCAAGGCCCATATCATTGAAGCCGCCAAAATCGCCTCCAGCACGAAGTTGATCCAGAAGTTCGTCAACTGGTGCTTCCAGGAAACTATTGATGCTCTGGCTTGACGGAGTGGGTTGAGAAAAAGTCTGTCCATTCAATCCAATGCTCGTCCTGGTATGCTGACTTCCCAAAGAATCGCGAATTCGACCTGTATTGTGCTGATGACCAGTTGCCAGTTCAGAGAAAGCATTGCGTTCGTGCGAAGCTGATAGATCTGCTCTTGCTAGCATTGAGCTTACTCGTCGGGAACTTCTTCTGGGAATGATACCGCCATCATAATCGGGATCCAGCGTAGAGGCAAAATCGATTTTCTTGTCTTTTTTTATGTCATCTGACCATGCAGGAGGTTTCTTAAATCCAGGAGTAACTCCACCGAAACTTTCTCGCATCGTCTGCTGACTATTTCCTATGGGTGTTGTAGCTCCTGTTCCACCAGGCATGAATGAGCTTCGCCGACGCGATGCGGCACCACTCGGAAGTCGAGATTTCCCACTGGGTAATGTTTCTTGCCCAACATAAGTCAGCCTCCACACAGTATACATGCTAGTCTCTCGGTTCAGGGTGATGGCTAGTACCAGTGGATTTTCCGAGTCTTTGGCAGAAAATTCGTTCGGCCGAGAGACATGAAGAATCTCTTCCGAGGGGTCTAATGTTGATATTCTGCCAGAACTCCTTCGGTTTCCTCGGCCATCAGACAAACCTGTGTGAGCAACGACTAAACCCATCTCTGATAATGGATCCGACAAGGAAAATAACCGTGGCCAATTTGCATCACTTTGTAGAGAGGGAGGCTCCCACAAATCTCCCAAGGTAGAAATTTGAGTTGGCATCTGCATAGGGGCACCCAAATCCGCTGTCGAAAAAGTGGACTGGATTGAACTTGTCGCAGACCATGGTTGAGGCTGGGACGAGACGAAGGAGTTAGGTGGTACTCGTGGAAACTTAATAGATGCTGCAACATTAGTTTCTGAACGAAGCTTACGCTGAATAATGAGCCCAATAGGTGCTGCAGTGGCAGACTCGACTTCAAATGGCAAATGTATGACATGGCTGGTTCCAGAGAGAAAGTAAACATGCGCTTGCGTCTTCAAGAACACTACAATTGCTTTTTCCTTCGTGTTCGAGCCCTTCTGCCCTTTTTTCGGTGCTCCATTTTTGGATGGTAATGGTCCCACGCTAGGAAATGAGGTCAATAATGCTTGTGTAATTGGTTCTTTCTCGAGTTCAAAATTGTAGCTTTTTCGAAAAACCCCTCCCCGAGACCAAATTACACATCTGGGCGTGACCAACAGTTCATCGTCGACTTCTGAGCCTGTATCGTCGTCGCAAACATTATACCAGTTGTAGGAACCACTAGATGCATCCGCAGTCAGGTATCCTTCTTTAATAGCATATTGAAGCCCCGTAGGTTGGTGTAGACCTAGAGAATTGACCGAGGCCATATTTTGGAAATATTGTGAAGAATCATGAACGCATACAATCTGCCATCATTTTCCCAAGTCCATTCGTCGCACTCTACCTTTGTGTGTCTCGAATTTCACAATGAATGCCTCTCCAACTTCATCGTTTGAATACTTTCTAGGCAACGCGTCGCGAATGCAGAAGGCACAAGCAAGGCTGGAATATATTTAAGATTAAGGTTGGGTAATGCACGGGCCATGCAAGGCTACGACATCAACTCCGCAATCAACCTTAAAGTTGTCTGCAGCTGCAGTATGGAAAAAGAAAAGATCAAGACAACATACAACATACAACATCATTGCTCCCCCTGATTGGTCAAAATCTATAATGATGAATGAGAAGGTACTCAAGGACCTTCGCTTCTTCAGATATACAGTAACTGGCCTTGGAATGATTGGTCATTTGTCTTTCTTGCGACTATTTCACTGCCTTGTCTTACGTTGGGAATCATAGCTGTGGTTAATATTTTTGTATTAAATGGCACCCATGACAACTTGATCACGGTATTTGATGCTATAAGAGTTCTCGAAGAGCGTTTATGTCTCGGTTTCTGGTCTACCTCATCCGATTACTGATCATGCATACACAACGGGAAAGTTCCTGTATCTGCTATGATGCGCCATTTATAAGCTAAATTATTGCAGCCAGTTTTGCCATCACGGAATTCTTACACGTCACATACGCCTTCCCATGGATTGGCTTGCTATAAACTTACAGAACAGCTGTACGCAGCTGGATTTGTCAGAGATTCCAACTGTAACATATGGAAATGGGCTAGTGAACAGTTTCATTACATCGACAGGCATTTTGGTATTCAAAATGCCGAACTTGTTGCTCGAATTCTGGAGAAAAGAAGCGAGAGTGATTCGGGAGAGTGCATGCTATTCTTGGTAGCTATGCCTTCGCGGCTTGAAGAATAGATAAATAGGCAAATACTTCTTTCCTCGGTCATCGCGAAGAGCTGGGCACCCAATTCGGGGTTTTGGGACGATTCCCATTACATTCAAAATGGCCAGACTACCCCATGCGGAGATGCTTCTTTAAGAAGACGTAGATCCGTACATTTATCCGCTGGAGATTCCAAACTTGCAATTAATCCCGGCTTTCCCGTTACTTTATCACTGCCTTTATGCGTAGCCATTCGTATCTTGCAAAAATGCGGGTTCGCGGACTCAAAAGCATATCACCATCCTTGTGGGCCACGCTTCTAATCCATGTCTGAAGAAACATGAGATGAAATGTGTTCCTTCCCTTTTTCAAAGCGCAGAAACAAACACCAGCTCTTTCCCACATCCATTTGTTCAGCTTTTAGCACGTCCATTTGATTATCTATTTTCACTTCACTTGATCAATGATCTTGGAAGGTTTGTATCCCTCGGTATTTTCCAGAGACTTGATGAGGGCTATATCCAAATTCCTGCAACGCTCACAGTCTCGGAAAACGGCTAAATGGGCAAAAGTCAATCGATAGGCAATTGAACCCAGTTCCACGCTATTGCCATAATTCTTTTCATTCAAGGTAATCAATGCCGCCACCTGAAATACACCTCGGAGTTCAATTTGATTGAACCATGGTGATTAGTGAATTCCCAACGTTATCTCGAAAATCTGGACTTGGAAAATGTCCCGAGGGATCGCAAAATAATTGCAAATGATGCGAATGCGAGGTCGACGAGTGCGAAATTCCGCTCATGTACCGTAAATTTCACTGCTGTTAACACGGTGAAGAAAGTTATAAAGTCAACATGTTCATTCTCGATATTATGGGAATATCGGCAGCTTCACATCTTCGACCCATTCTTTCAAGACAATTGATACGCACAGGTGAAGCGAAAGTTTCATCATGATTGCCATTGGCTCCTTTCTGGCTTTGGACGGCTCTGTCGGTGCCATCAATCCAATCGCTGTTGTTTCTCAAGGGGTCCTCACTGGCATTTCCATCCCCGTTCCAGGGGTCACTTTTCCTGTTGCCAAATTTCTCGAGCTACCTTTTGCTAGACCAACACATCGCTTTAGTCCACCCATTATACCAGGATAATTCGCAGGCAATCCGTACAATGCAACATAGCTTAAACCAGCATGTATCCAGCAATTCAACTGTATATGATCTTATCTTCAACGGAAGCTCCTCTGACCATGCTTAGATCCAGATACTGCTCGTGCCTTTACTATACCTCTCTTCAATAACCCGCCACCTGCGTCAGAAAGTGAATATTGCTTGTATCTTAATGTCTACGCTCCATCTTCAGCTACTCCTGCTTCGTTGCTTCCCATAATGGTATCCATTTATGGTGGTGCTTTGTAGTTTGGATCAGCGTCATCTCTATGCTACGATGGCAGCAATATCGCTGGAAAGCAAGATGTGATCGTTGTAACTTTCAATTGCCGAACTAATGTTAAATATGTTCTTGTGTTCTTCAAGTCAATATCATGATATAGCAATAGCTAATCAGCAGCCATAGTTTTTGGCTTCCCAAATTCTCCCGAATTGCCCAATATAGGACAGAATTTGGGACTTCTTGATCAACGACAAGCACTAGCTTGGATTAGAGCCAACATCTTAGCATTTGGTGGTGATTCTTGTAAAGTAACTATATTCGGCGAATCTGCTGGTGCACTCTCTGTGAATGCTCTAGTCACCAGTTGTCCAATCCTTCCACCATTCCGCGCAGCGATTATGCAATCTGGACAAGATAGTATCCGAACCGTAACCGCTACACCCAGGGTTGGCACTATTTCTGGTACTCTATCTTGGAATACCCTCGCTGCTGGTCTCGGCTGTTTCAATACCAGTAGCGCGCTTGCTTTCCTTAGAGCTTTCGATGTACCTACCATCAAATCTTACATTGAGCAAACGGGAATATTATTCCAGCCAACTGTAGATAACATAACTCGTGTTTCAAATCCGCAAACTAAGAGAGCGAATCACTAAATTGCAAATGTACCGGTATTTATCAGCTCAAATGCTTAAAAGGGTTCTGCTTTCCTTTATGTATAAAGCAATATCACAGCAGTTTTGCAAGTACTATTTCCGGGTAATGCAATACTGCAACCTGAATTCCTTGCTTTGTATCCTACCGGTCAAAATGGATTGGATACACTCGCTACTGTTATCGAGAAAATTTATACTGATGTAATATTTCAATACGTAAGTATAACTCACCTCCCTTTTCCTTTCCAAGAACTATGCTAAAACTCCATTTCACAGCCCAGTGCTATTGTCGCCAACTCAAGTTCCGCCGCCGGTTCTCCTACCTTCCATTACATTTACAACGCAACGTTCGCAAACATCCAGCCAGTTGCTGGTCTGGGTGCTTATCATGCCTCAGAAATTCCGCTTGTCTTCGGTAACTTGCCGACAAATTCTATCCCCGCAGAAATAAAACTAAGTGCCTTGATACAAAAATCATGAGCCGATTTCGCCAAAAACCCTCAAGTGGGTCCAGGATGGAATGAACTTAATGCCAATGCAGGCGTTAATAGAGTTGCTGTGTTTAATGCCAATGGATTGGGAAATATTAGGGGGGGCGAGTATTGAATAAGCGGTGTGCTGTTCTCAAATATGATCTGGGAGAGCTATAAGGAGATAGATGTATCACATAATTCTATCAAATCTTGGTCTTTAATTTCAGTGATGTTATGTACTGTCGTGTATTCTCACGATATGCATTACACTAGACGAGCGGCTTGGCTCGCAATTCGCTCCCACAAGACTCCATGGGCATCGCAAGGAAATATACAGCACAGGTGAGACAAGAATATTGATATGTCGTAAGCAACAAATATCGAATAGGCGATTCAAGACCTCTCAGTTCCTTCTCGTGGTGGGGCTGCTATGGGCAGAGCAGCTTATCCACTGGTCCAGTAAAGCTGGGTTCGAATTGCACATAGAAGAAACACCGGTAGGCTGCGTCTACCCTTTAAAATAAGATTGGTGATACATCGATGAGATTGCCGGCTCAAAAAACATGCACGTTTTATCGAATTGTGTACTTGCACGACGTAATTGTACATACATACGAATGTAACTTTCCATCGCGTATAAACTTTCTGAAACACATCTCGCGTACACCTATCTTTTTGCGCATGTAAGTAGTAAGCAAACGATAAAAGAACACGAAAGGAAGTCGAACGACTGGGGAAATCCGGACCTTTTTCTTATACTTCGTATTGTATTATGATGTCTCACAATAATGTTCGTCTCAAGATCGGTATGCAGGGTAGCAATTTTCCGATGCTGATGCTGATGCCGATGCTCATGCACAGCGTGACACGTGTAACTTACCATTCTTTCCCAGAACAACTAATGCATGCTTATCTCCGCGACTCTCCTCAATTCTGTCCATGTATTTCACATGTACTCGTACAGTACCCCTAAAATATCAGCCTTGCTGACCCCGTATAACGCCAGCTTACACTACCCACCCAAAACCAAACAATTACGCAAACTGAATCAGACCAAGCGGGTTCACAAGGCTTAATGAGAAGCGTACAATGGCTTTACACAGCCATCTCATCTCAGCAGCTTGCCGTAGATTTTATTGACATCAATATTATGCGAGTACCATTAGTCACGAGCTGGATGGAGAGTGAGTCAAGATGAAACGTGGAGTCGCGGGATATATTTCGCATGAACATCAGCTCAGGCACAAGACATACATCCTGTTTATTCGTGGATTGGAACCTTCGATCTTGTTTCTTGCGCCATGTTTGATGTTTATCTGAAGGTTGTTTAGATGAAAGTCTCTTGGTGGTGAGATATTTCATGCGTTGACTGATGTTTTGATTTAGTAGCTGAACAGGAACATTGAATCCGCTGGGGGGGGTTACAAAGGCCAGATGAATCGCATCGAGATATAAAATGAGGTATAGACTGACATGGTCGTTCCCGTAAAGTACAAGAAGCGAAAGCCCGAAAGCCTCAGCCGGATGATGCGGGCTTGCAGAAGCGCCAAGCTGGAATCATGGGCGTGGATCTTAGGGTTACAGTTGCCGCGATTGATACGATGGAACGAATCATTAGTAGAACGAGATATTCCTATTTGGGGATTTGCTGGCTTGTTGTTCGTGGATTTAGTTCCTTGCATATCGAGAATTTAGCGCGAACAGCTGATATGCAATACAATGCAACTGGATACATCGTCTTGCTGTATTTGCTTGAATGCCTCGAGGGACAGGTTCTCCTCATCTAAGATTTAGTTCAATGATAAGTCTTTGACCATCGATTCATAAGATGATTCTGGTCTATGGTCCTTGTAGAATAGGGTTGTTATGCGCATACCTAGTGCCTTGATATGTAAGACGAGCTTTGTCTTTGGCCCCTCGTGCTGGAAAAATAATTTCGCATCGCCGAGCTCTCCTCTTATTATTTTCCAAGGCATTTTGGAATCTATGTTGTAGTTTGTTCTACTGGAGGCTAAAAACTACATTATCAATTATATCAAACAACAAAATTCAATATTCTACTTTAATATTCCATTTTAGATATTCTGGAGTATAGTATACTAAGATTGAAAATTTTCATATGATTTTTCAAAATTAGTGTTCTTCGGGCGCTCTGACCATATGCACCATAAGGACTCTTTATCATATATAATGTTAGATGTTAGATGGTTGATATTCAACAGGCCGCACGCTGGAGTCCGATGACCATAAGCTTTCGATATTTAAATCCGATGAACTAATTCTGGTAGTTTTAAAAGCTGAATCTGTTTAGCATATTGTGTTGCTTCAAATATTGAGAGCCATTGAATGCGGGACTATAGTCTAGACTATTGGAAATCCTGTACAGATCTTCAATACGGAGCGGTTTTCTCGAATTTGCCTTTTCGAGTCAGAGGCTGACATGACATAAAATTGGCGTGTTTTGAAGAGTGTAGCTATGGCTCTAGCATCAAATTATATCTATTCATATAGAATGAGGATTGAAAAGATCACTTGATGGTCATCGATGAAGCACCTGATTGACTTTGTATGCATACCTCAGTGTATGGTAATTAAAGAGGACAGAAATGCCATTCATAAATCAGGGGTGTCTTTGAGCGTTAGAAACCCGATGGATGCATCCATACAATTGAATCAATTCAGACGAGTAATAAGACTAACCCCTATTTTCTCATGACGAGGTTCGTGAAAACACAAAGTGTAAAACTCGAACCGCTATGAATTGCGTGGGTGGGAAAGATCAATTTACAAAACTTGATTGTATTGGCAATGTTCATAAAACTAAACATGCACTGCCAGCGGATATTTCGCTTGGGTTCTGCCACGATCCAGGGTTAAATGCTGTGCATAACACATGCAGCAATTATCGTATATATATACGGGTAAAACAGCCGAATGCTACATGGCCGCAAGTACGAGAAAATTCCATTTAATTGCACTGATATATAAGTAAATCCAGATAAACAAGGAGAAAACATGTAAAATTGCCCAGCTCGCATTGTAGTGTGACCCAATACAATTCTATCTTGGAATAGGAAATAGTTCTCAAATCAACTCGTAACCCTTCTCGATTATCTCAAATTTAAAACTCCATAAGGAAAATTTGGAACATGAAAGGACAGAACTGTAATGGTGACAAGAATGCAACTATGCTAAAAAAAATCAACTAATTGAACCACCCTTTGAAGTGCAGGTTGCAATGACTGAAGCCGGTGTTGTCGTCTTTGTAATTGTGATACTAGAGGAAGATAGAAATTAGCAAGATCGGATTAGAATTTGACATTTCCCCCAAGGGTCGGAGGTTCACGCGAGGAAATATACACATACTTGTACGTAATAGTCGATGTGACCGTGGTAATGGCATAAGTCTGAGTAGTCTTTGTTGTTGTAGGTGTCGGTGCCGTTATAGTTGCAGTAGTTATACCAGTGCGAATGGTAATTGGTGCCGGAGTGCTATGGCTCTGTTAGATTATTGACATCTTAAGAGGGAGATGCATTCTTACATGGTGGTAAATGTAGTCGTAGTAGCTAGGTGAGTAAGAGGTGTCAGTAATTGCTGGCATGTATTAAACAAACATTAGTATTAGAATCTTACCTGTGCTAAAGAAAGTTGTGGTAGCAGCAGTGCTGGTAACAGTGGATGTGATCCAATCAGATGTTGTTGTGTCAGTTACCGTCACAGTTGGAACATCTGGAGCACGCTTCTTAAGCTTCTTTTCGATGATACGCCCAACAGCACGACGTCCAAGAATATTGGCAACGTCAACAATAGTATCGCGGTTCTCAATATTGGCCCTTGGAGCTGGAGTAATGACAGCAGCGGCGGGTGCTGGCATAGCAGTACGCTTAACAGAAGAGTCGGATGTGACACTTTGAGCCAAGGCGAGGAAATGCTGATTTGGGTATACATCCTGTACCGGGGGCTTGGTAGGAAGTCTACATGATGCTGTCTTCGTGACTGTAACAATTGGAAAGGTATATTTTCTCGAAGTGATAGTCCGTGTGGAGGTAGTGGTCTTCGTTTTTGTGACCCTTTTGGGTGTAACTGTAACTGTACGATTGGAAGTGGCTGAAGGTGAGGTAATGGTGACAGCAGGAAGCGTGGTAGACTCCGTGTCAGTGATGGTAGTGGGTAGAGTAGTTGATGGGGTCACCACATTCGTGATATTCACTAGCGAGTGTCAGATTTCTCAAGACTTGGTCTTTGATCAATTAGAATTACTTACCGGTCGGGGTATATGTTACTGTGCTTTGAGTTCCGATTGTGAGTTGGAATGTCCTCTGGGCTGCGAAAGAAGCTCCTTGTCCATTGTTGGCCAAGATGACAATAGTCCAGGTTCCACTGTACATCTGATTTTTCAAGATGGGACTGACAGAGATCAGTAACAGTGTCAAGATGGGGAATCCCGAAAGGGATGGTTACCATGTTGAAAGCATATTGGTACTGTCAGGTTGAGTCTCAATATCACTACACTCCCATGAATCATCATTAGGTGCAACAATAATCACCTCAGCCTCTCCAGAGCATCCGGTGAACTGGGTGACGGCGGTGAAGTTGGAAGTATCTAAACTATTAATGAAATAATTACCTCCATTTTGAAAATCGATACCGTATGATGCACAGTCTGCCTTGACATGAGTGATGATAGATGTTAATACAACGAACGTGTAAGAGAGATGAAAGATTGGAGAAAACATGATGAAAACAAAATGACGCTGAATGATGGAGCTGATGAATGTGAGTTACAACTGGGCTCGCGGGGTCAATATAGCAAATTTGACATCTGGGAATTTTATATGAGCTAGATCGACTTGATCTGAGTTGTTCCGCTCCTCGCCGAGCCCATCCAAAAAAAGAAACATACCGCAGCTACATGAACAAAAGCGTAGACACGCGCAATACCACACAGGATCGTAAAGCGCCATTCATAATATTGAACGATTTCATCTGACAAAATATGTCTCCAGCTTTTGTGTCACAGTGGCATATAAGCCTTTCTGTGCCGCACAACAAACTCAACAAGTCAACTTCGGAGAAGGGTCCTTATCGGCTTCATTGATCTAATTCTTCTCGTCAGATGCGATGAAGTGGAGTGATAATTGTGAAGAGAGCCTGGTGAGTGCAATGAGAAGAAGTATCAATACGAAGAATGATGTGTGTGCTGACAGTGACTTGCACGATACTTCGAAGCTACTGTACGGTATGTGAGATGACTGGGTATCTCCGACTAGCTCTGACTACCTCTCATCAGAGCGCAGGTAAACGCCACAATGTGCATCTTTGCAGCTGCTGTGTTTACCGTGTCAATACTGGGCTAAGTAAACCATGTATATTGGTCATTCTGAAGTCACCAAGGCTCAATATGGCATTCCGAACTCCGATATAGCCGTGCCATCATTCAGCAGTTCTTGTGATCTTTAGCGACTACAGAGCGTTGTGCCGTTCAATGAAGATTGCCTTCAATACTGAGCCGCAAAGCTTTGTTTCTTTCAGAGTATCCCGGCGGTCATGGTACAAACAAGATCGGGTTAAGAAAATTAAGAAAATCCCAAGGTTCGATCCACCCCGGTAAGAATCAGCCCTGGTGCAGGGTAAACACGTGCAATAGAAGCTTGCAGGCTAAGCCAATAAATAAACGAGCCGCTGTTGTGGCTCACTAATTTTAAGCCAAGAATAGGCTGCAGATTTCGGAGAATAGCTGCATAATATTGTTTGGTCAACTTTTATTACCAAGTTCATGGGTTATTCGAATGGTTTGTCTCTTTTTGGTGATTTTGGTTACGTTTGTATATTATCCGTCGGCTGCTTCTGAAGGATGAATTGAATGCGAATTTGTGTTAAAAAGTTCATGAATAATTCACAAGCTTGATCAAATTGGAGTATAGTGACACGTGCCCAGACGCTAAATAAATACACACCAGTAAACCTGTAGTTTAGACTGATTATTCAATTTTGCCAAGGCCTCTTTGAACGTCTTGAGTAAGCCAACTACCAGAAACCTGCACTCGTAACATCTTCCATACATCATTGATTTTGAGTTTTATAGTGCGAAAGAAATTCTATTCCCATCGACCCGCCAAACATCAACATTACCAAAGCCAAGAGAGCTAGACATCTATCCCATGAAGAAGGATCACACCTGAAAATCTCAGCCTCGCATTCGTGAAGAAATATGGCCTCGGCATAGGATCATGATATTGGAAGTCTTCCTATAGGTTCTTCGGGACTGAAGAGCATGCGTATTTCAATATTCGTGTGAGATGCAACTGTTGCTATTGTTATCACCTTTTCCCGTGGAAACTCGGATGTGGAATTTGGGCGAACCTTGGCGTGCCACCGAAGCGACTATAGTATTGTCCGAGGGCTGACAGTATATCTACTATACTGCCGTGCCTAATTCTTCTATTAAAATCACAAGTCATGTATTAAGTCAACTATCCCACTTTCGGGCTACCCCTCTTTTGGGCTACCTCAAAAATTTATATTATATTATATTTAAATACTAATAACTCAACAATTATTTAATATTATAATAAATACTTAAAGCTATATTTTCATTATTATTATTAAAATAAATTATATTAATACTACAATTATCTATTTGAATTTGTATCTCTCTAATCTCTTTAATCTTTGAAACCCTTGAATTTAAGCTAGTTTTCATTTTGTACTTTTTTCAGATATAATTTGCTTGTTACAACGGTCCTTACAAAGTACTGCGTCATATAACTATAAACAGATAACAGAGTGTCAAAGAGCTATAGCACTCCTGGAGTATAATAAGGTCTTTAACAATCTAGTATATAAAAAGGTCCCAAGAAATAGAATAGAAAATGAAAGTCTATATAAGGAAATGGGTTTTATTATAATATAGAGTTTTTTATTTAAGAATAATTATTAGTTTTATTATTATAGTTATAAGAATTATAATTAGTTATTAACTCTATTGAATTCCTATTTGAAATCTAATTTAAATTACTTCAAGAGATCTTTAGCTATTTCCATATAACTCTAAAAGCAGCTCCTATAACACTTTGAGTATTATTTCTGCTTTAAATATTAATTCAATAACCAATTACTATTATAGCATTCTAAGAATAATATATCCTAACTATCAATACTAATAATATTGAAATAATTAATACTTCTAAAGAGATTATTATCAATGAAATACTTAAGATTGTTTTACTAAATAAATACTAAGGAAATTGATAAGAACTCGATATCTTCCTTTTACAATTTGAAATCTATTTTAGATTTAATTAAGATAAGTTTATTAAAAAAGAATTTAAGAGTATATAAGCTGTATTATATTTCAAAGGAGAAATAAGCAAATGGATTTAACTATATTTATATAATTATTTTGAATATAACGATTGAGAATATATATAATCTATCAAAACTATTTTTGATAGTTTTAAAGGATTCAAAATAGAGATCTATAGGATCTTTGGAAATTCTAACGAATTAGAGGTAGTAAAAGAAAAGATTTTCAATTTCAAATAGATTAGATTAGTATTAAAGTATACTATAGAATTTCGAAAATATATAGGGATAACTAAATAGAATGAGATTACTATTATAAGCTATTATTATAAAGAACTCAAACCAGAAGTATATTTGGAATTCGATAGGGAGATAGAAGATAAGGATTTGAATAGGCTAATCAAAAGTTCTATTAATATTGATGATCATTTATATAGATATAAATAAACCCAACAATTATATAAACCTTAAGAAAACCGAAAGTAAGGGTGTTACTATAAGAACAAAGGTAAATCTAGATATAATCTATAGGGATATAAAGATTCTATAAAGTTAGATACTATATATTAGGTATTTTGAAGTGAGGATCCAGAAAAGAAATATAGATGCGAAAATAATTTATATTTTGAATATAGAAAAGCAGGGTATTGGGTAATAGAATACTGAAATAAGAAGATAGAAGGAAAGAAGATTTATTTCAAAAATAAATTTAGTAAAAGCTAATTTAATATTATCTTTATATTATAAATATATATAGTTAGTATAATATAATTAGTTATACTATTATTAGTTTATAAAGAAGAGCTAGAAGAAGAAGAAGAGGTGGAAAACCTTTTATAGGTAAACAGAGATCTATAGTTAGGAGAATTATAATCTATTCGAGAAATCGATTAATGGAACTATTATATCTAGAAGTTTGAAGATATAGATAAAGGAATTATCAATAAGGATTTCAGTATAATAGATACTAAAGAAAGAGAATCTTATAAAGTTCGGTATATCGATTAGTACTGAATTCTATAGTTTGGAGTTATTACTAATACCTTATTTATAGAAAAAATTAGTAGAGAATATCTCTAATAATCAGATCAAAAAAAGTTATAGGAAGTATTCTATTAATATATATCTAAGCAGAATGAAAACCAGAACTTGTTTTTATATAGAAGAATTGGAAAAGAATATTGTATTTAAGCTTAAGCTATTTTACTATTATTAGTTATGAATATAGTGATGAAAGTAACTCAAGGGAACTATTAATATACTTTATAAAAAGACTTATTCAATAACAAAAATAGATTAGGGATAAATATAGTTTATTTAGAAGAAGAAGAATTATAATATATAATATTTGCTAATGAAATTATCTAGGATTATAAGGATAAGTAAATTATATTATAGCTGAATATTATAGGATAAATAGGATAGATATATTATAGAGTTAAGATAAATGGACAAATATAATCAGTTATAATAGATTCAGGGGCTATAGGAAATTTTATTATATTAGAAGCTACAAAATACTTAGGAATTCTATTCTAAGAGAAACAAGAATCCTACTAATTGTAGTTAGTTGATAGATAGCTAATAGAATCTAATAGGATTGTTTCTCAAGAAATATAATTAATATAAATGAATATAATCTAATACTCGGAGGTTATATAGCTTGATATTATATTATTAGGCTAATAATAGATTATCTTAGGGATATTATGGTTAAAGGTATATAACCCTAGAATAAACTGATTACAAAAGATAATAATATTTAATTAGTATAAGAATGGTTACAATAATATATTCAAAACGCTTATAAGATATAATATATACTAAGGAGAGTTGAATATAAACAATACTAGTAATATAGAATATCTAGTTTAGAATCCTTTATTAAAAGCAAAGGATAATATACCTCCTCTATAAATATAGAAGCTAATAATAAATACGAAATTATAATTAAGGCAATAGAGCTTATAATACCAAAACAATACAAGAAATACAAATATATTTTTAAAGAATCTAGAAGCTATAAAGCTTTACTAGAATATAAACTATAGAATTATAAGATAATATTAAAGGAAGATAAGATATCTATACACACCCCAATTTATTTAATATCAACCAATAAACTAAAAACATTTAAAGAATATATCAATAATAATTTGGCTAAAAGATAGATTAGAAAATCCATATTCCAAATAACAAGTCTAACTATATGAGTATCTAAAAAAAATAATACTAAGAGATTAGTTATAGATTATAGAAAGCTTAATATACTTATTAAAAAGGATCAATATCTATTTCTATTAGCTATAGAATTAAGAAATCAATTAAACAAAGCAACAATATTCATCAAGATGTATTTATATAATAGTTATTACTTAATTAGAATAAAAGAAGATAAAGAATAGAAAACCACTTTCAAAACCAAATATAGACTATATAAATACCAGGTTATACTATTTAGGCTAATCAATATACTAATAATATTTATAAGGTTTATAAATAATATACTATTATAATATTTGGATACTTATTATATATACTACTTAAACAATATCCTAATATATTCAAACAACAAAATTCAATATATTAAAGATATCAATAATATCCTTAAATATTTAATTAAAGCCGATTTGTTATATAAACCAAACAAATATGAATTCTATATTACAGAAACAGAGTTCCTAAAATTCATTATATCAAATCAAAAGCTTAAAATAAATAAGAATAAAATTAAAACAATACTCAAATGGAAATAGCCTATTATAATTAAAGAAATACAATCTTTTTTAGGATTTATTAATTTCTATTAAAGATTTATTAAAAGTTATTCAAGGATTATAATACCCTTAATTAATTTAATTATAAAAGAATAGAGTATATTCAAATAGATTGTTAAAATATAGGAATCCTTTAAAGTATTTAAATAAATAGTAGTTGAAGAGCTAATATTATTAATATTTAACCTAGAAAAGCAAATCATAATGGAAACGGACTTTTTAGATTTTGTTATAAGAGTAGTTCTGAACTAACCAGATCAGAATAAGAAATATTAATCAATTATATTCTATTCTTTAAAGTTATTATTAATTGAATTAAATTATGAAATATATAATAAAGAATTATTGGTAATAGTTGATGTATTTAAAGAATGGTAAGTTTATTTGAAAGGATCAAAATATATAATATAGGTGTATATAGATTATAAGAATTTGGTTTATTTTATTATAATAAAATAGTTAAATAAATAATAAATTAAATAATTGGAAATTATAGTTAATTATAATTTTAAGATTTCATATATTAAAGGATCAGAAAATACTAGAGCTGATGTTTTCAATCGAAAACCGGAATATTAGGAAAACAAGTTATATGAATTATTGGTTTATAATGTACTATAGTTTGTAGCTATTTATATTTTGGAAGATAATTATTTAAAGAATAAGATTTAATTATATTATAAAGGTGATATTATAGTAATATGTATATTTAAGGTAATAGAGTTAGGATTTATAATAGAAAACGATATGATATATTTTTATAAAAAAGTATATATTCCTAATCGAATGATTAAGGAATTTGTAATAGAATAATATAGATTATCTATATATGGATATCAAGGAATTACAAAAACATTTATAAGAATATAGGAAATCAGTTATTTTTTATAAATAAGAATAATAGTTAAAGAAGTTATTGGAAATTGTGATATCTATATATAGAATAAATCCTTTAGATATACTTTATATAGTTAACTCTAGACCTTAGATATACTTTCTTAGTTATAGAAGTCTATTATATAGAACTTTATAATCAAATTACTATTTTCAAAAGACTTTATTATAGGAATTGAATATAATATAATACTCAATATAGTAAACAGATTAACAAAATTTATATATATAATATTATTCAAAGAAATATAGATTATTAAGTAATTAGTATATATATTCTTTAGGGTTATAGTAAATATATATAGAATATTAGATAAGATAATCTCGGATAGAGATAAGCTTTTTATTTCGAAATTCTGGATTACTTTATTAGTACTAATAGGTATTAAAAGAAAGCTATTGATAACTTTCCATTTATAAATAGATAGTTAGATAGAAAGGATTAATCAGATAATGGAAGTATATCTTAAATACTATATAAATTATTGATAGAATAATTAGGTAAAATTATTACTTATAGTATAATTTGTATATAATATATCGAAAACAGAAACTATAAAGATTATATCAATATATATTAACTTTGGGTTTAATTCTAAAGTATATTAAATACTAATATTATAGAAAGTTAATACCGAATCAGTAATAATATAAATCGAATAATTAAAGGATTTATAAGAGTAGCTTGCTTTTGATTTAAGATTTATATTATCCAGAATAATAGTCTACTATAATACGAAATATAGTATGGAATTTATACTTAAAAAAAGGAATAAAGTTTATTTGCTATAACAAAACATTGAAACCAAAAGATTAAACAATAAATTCGATTACAGAAAACTAGGATTATTCAAAATTGAGAAGGTAATAGAAACTATCAATTATCAATTAAAACTATTAGATACAATAAATATCCACTTAGTATTTTATATATCCTTACTCAAACCAACACCATCAAAAACATTGAATATATTATTAACAGAAATCGAATTAGTCAACCTGAACACTATATACAATATCGAAATAATATTAGATTATAAATATATTAAAGGTATAATCAAATATTTAATCAAATAATTAGATTATCTATATACCGAAAATTCATAAAAACCAAGAACAAACCTCAACTGCTCTAAGAAGTTGGAGGTATTCCATCAGCAATATCCAGATTTACCTAGAAAGATGTTACGACAGACATCACCTGATACATTAGCGTGTCACGTGAGGGAGCCTTGGG